>PVJD01011651.1:0-44867 GCA_004026545.1 Mormoops blainvillei | reverse complement strand
CCTCCCTCCCTCCCTCCCTCCCTCCCTCCCTCCCTCCTTCCTTCCTTCCTTCCTTCCTTCCTTCCTTCCTTCCTTCCTTCCTTCCTTCCTTCCTTCCTTCCTTCCTTCCCCATTGATCCAAACATTCATTCAGTCATTTATTCATGTATTCATTTTGTCCCTGGCATGACCCACCTCCTGGGGGCTACTGTTTACTAATTCATTTATTCAGGCACTTACAAAGCACCTGTTAGCGCTTAATGTGGCTTCTCTGTGTATCACCTTTATATTTATAATTGATGATTAGCTTAGGAAGGTCTGTTTTGGTTGGAGAGTCCAGAGGAGTGTCCAGAGAGGTTCCTGTGAGTATAGGCATCATGTGGCTCTAGAATGTGCACTATTACATGGGGGAAGGAGGGAAGGTGGTGTGACAAACCCAGATTCAGATTAATAGGCTGACTCACTGGGCAACTGCCATGCACCAGCCTCTTAGGTTTGCTCAAACATCCCTAGAAATGCAATGGATGGATAAAGTTGTATTTATCAGAACTTCTTTGGAGAGAAGGCTAGATGTCACTGGTAGGAATATAATGGGCGTGGGAGCCTTAAGGGACACGCTTAAGTAATAACAGACATATTAAATTGCTTTGTGAAAAAGGACTTTTGGGGAAGGGTAGGGCTTTAGTTTTGCTGAATGGGGTTTGCGAGTTTGGGGCTGGAGCAGGGTTTTTGGGAAGCACAGAGGGGAGGAGGAGGCTGCCCTGTGCCTGCCTTCTTCACCCTTCCCTAGCAGTGCTCACCCTCTTCAACACTCATCATGAAAACATGTTTAAAGGGTATTGTTCTTGAGGGGGCAAGCTATTAGTGCTGGGCTCTTTACGCAGCCCTGTTTGGGCCTGTTCCTGGCTCAACAGCCTGTGCCTTTACTGGCCTCTTGATGTGGAGCCGATGGGATGGCTGCAGAGGAGCCACCTGGGATGTGGCTCCTTGCCAGGAAGCCAGTTTCTGAGGGGCCCACCACCCCTCCACCAAACCCTGTGGCGCCCTTCGCTTGACTTACCAGCACAGCACTTACCATACAGTACGACGACATTCTGGTTACTTGTAGTGCGATGATGCTCTGTTCGCTAGACTAAACTCCTGGAAGGTGTTTTTGGGGGGATGTTGGGGCAGGGCAGTGGAATATATCTCCATGATCCACCACGGTACCTGGCTCGGAGAGTCACTCAATGGACTAAAAGGAATGAATGAATAAATGAGCGAGTGAATGGCTACTTGATCATTATGGAGTTGAACTTCCCTTCCCTCACTGTGCTGATGATTTTTCTGATGTTACCAGTCAGGGCTGTTAGGAACGGAAACTTTCTTCTGGCCCATGGACACTGTGGGAATTCAAGTGTGAGCCCAAGTTCAAATCAGGTCTTTTAAACTAAATTAAGTAAAAATTATTTGGCACTAGATATACAAAAATACATTTCTTGCCCTCAAGTTTCTGGTACAGAAGACAGAGACACACCTCCAGACAGAAGGCTGTAATAATAATGGAGATAGGGATTAATGCTATGTTAGAAGTTAAAATCAATATATTTTAAGAGTAAGAGAAAAAGGTTAATCCCAGCTGGGAGGATGTAGGAAGGCTTCTCAGAATAGATTGGTTTTATTTTTTAAAACTATTACGGAAAATTTCAAACACATGCAAATGTAAGGAGAATAGTATAATGAATCTATTGGCTAACATCAAAATTATCAACCCAAGTTCTCATCTACCATATTTTAAAAATATAACCGCAATACTGGTTCCGGCCAAGATGGAGGTGTAGGTAGATATGCTTCACTTTCTCGCACAACCAAAGGAAGGACAACAACCAATTTAAAAACAAAAAAATAACCAGAGCTGCCAGAAAATCAAACTGCATGGAAGTCCGACAACCAAGGAGTTAAAGAAGAAACAGTCATCCAGGAGGCGTGGAGATGAGATACTGGGGCAGAGAGGATGCACGACAAGGCAGCGACTGGTGGACCAGGGCAGTCAAGGGGGACTGAGCAGTCTCACATTCGCATGTGGATACACTGGGAGGAGCAACTGGGGAGCAAGACAAGCCATGCAACCAAGGGTTCCAGTGCAGGGAAATAAGACTTCAAACCTCTGGCTATAAAAATCTGTGGGGGTTGAACAGTAGGAAAAACTCCCAGTCTTACAGGAGAGTCGGTTGGAGAGGTCCACATGATCCTAGAATGTACACAAGGCCACTTACCTGGGAATCAGCACCTAAAAGGGCACAATCTGCTTGTGGGAAGTGAGAAAAGTGATGGAAAGTGGGGCAAGAGCCGAGCAGGCAGCATCGTTCCCTCTCAGACCCCTCCCTCACATACAACACCACGGCCCAGTGAAGTGGGTTTCCCCACCCTGGTGAATACCTACGGCTCTGCTCCTTACAACATAACAGATGTGCCAAGACCAAGAAATATGGCCCAAATGAAAGAGCAGATCAAAACGCCAGAAAAAGATCTAAGTGACAAGGAGATAGACAACCTATCAGATGCAGAGTTCAAAACACTGGTAATCAGAATACTCACAGAAATCACTGAACATGGTCACAAAATGAAGGAAAAATGAAGGCTATGCAAAGTGAAATAAAGGAAAATATATAGGGAACCAGCAGTGAAGAGAAGGAAACAAGGACTCAAATCAACAACTTGGAATAGAAGAAAGAAAGAAACATTCAACTAGAACAGAATGGAGAAACAAGAATTCAAAAAAAAAGAAAAAATGGAAAGAGGCTTAGGAACCTCTGCGACAACTTTAAATGTTTCAACATCTGAATCATAGGGGTGCCAGAAGGAGAAGAGGAAGAGTGAGAAATTGAAAACTTAGTTGAAAAAATAGTGAAGGAGAACTCCCCCAATCTGGCAAAGGAAATAGACTTCTAGGAAGTCCAGGAAGCTCCGAGTGTCCCAAAGAAGTTGGATCCAAGGAGAAATACCAAGACACATCATAATTAAATTACCCAAGATTAAAGATAAGGAGAAAATCTTAAAAGCAGCAAGAGGAAAGGAGAGAGTTACCTACAAAGGAGTTCCCATAAGACTATCAGCTGATTTCTCAAAAGAAAACTTGCAGGCAAAAAGGTGCTGGGAAGAAATTATTCAAAGTCATGAAAAGCAAGGACCTACATCCAAGATTACTCTACTCAGCAAAGCTATCATTTAGATTGGAAGGGCAGATAAAGTGCTTCCAGACAAGGTCAAGTTAAAGGACTTCATCATCACCAAGCCTTATTACATGAAATGTAATAGGGACTTATCTAAGAAAAAGAAGATCAGTAACTATGAACAGTAAAATGACAACAAACTCTTTAGTATCAACAACTGAACCTAGAAAAACAAATACAAAAACTAAGCAAACTAGAACAGGAACAGAACCACAGAAATGGGGATCACATGGAGGGTTATCAGTGGGGAAGGGGAGGGGCAGAATGAGGGAAGAAGGTACAGGGAATAAGAAGCATAAATGATAGGCACAAAATAGACAGGAGGAGGTTAAGAATAGTGTAGGAAATGGAGAAGCCAAGAACTTATATGTACGACCCAGGGACATGATCTAAGCGGGGAGGAATGCTGAAGGGCTGCGGGGTACAGGGTGGATGGGGATAAAGGAGAGAAAAAATGGGACAGCTGTAACAGCATAATCAATAACATATACTTAAAAATAAAAATATAACTACAAAATTGTATCAGAGCTGAAATAATTAAAGCAATTACTGTCATTTAATGACTATCAGTGTGTATATTTCTTCAACTGTCAAAAAGGACTTTTTGTATTTGGTTTATTTGAATCAGGGTCCAAACAAAGTCTATTCATTACATTTAACTGGTTATTTCCTAAAGTCTCTTTGAATCTATAGCCACTCCCCACCTTTTTTCTTATGCTGTAAATTTGTTGAACAAACCAGGTCATTTGTCCTGCAGAATGTCCTACACTCTGGATTTGTCTAATTGAATCCTTGTGGATATCCCTCTGTCCTCTGCATTTTCTGAAATCTGGTCGTTAAGGTTCAGTTCTTTTGGTAGGAATATTCATGAGTGGGGCTGTGTATTTCCTATTGCATCCTGAAGAAGACACACAATGTTTAGTTGTCCTGCTTTTACTGATGTTAAACTTGACCAGCCCGATGCATCCATTTTAAGTCGGTTATAATAGTTTCCTCTCAGCCGTTCTTTAATGGTTTTAGCCTCCACTGATGATTATACAATAGATTGGGGTTTTTTTCATTAGCGGTTGCCAAATGGTGGTTTTCTAATTCTATTATTCTTTCTGAATTTATTAGTTGAAATTCTTCTATAACGAAGATATTTCCTTTTTGTTGGTATGAAAAGATTGGATAAATGTTTGATTCTTTATTTGTCATTTTCAGAATAATAAGCTAGTTCCTTAGCAACCCTGGGAAGGTTGAATTTAAACATGACCTTAAAAGATAAGAATGTTTCCTGCTGCTGTCTATAGGAGGAAGGGTCTTTTAAGAAGAGGAAACAGCTTGAGCAAAGGCTCAAAAGCAGTTGTAGGGTGTTTAGAGAATGGCAGAGATTAGTTTTAAATGTGAACCCTGAGTGTGGTGTGGTGGGAAAAGCAGGTGAAAAGTCAGGATTGCTGGTTCTACTTCCGGCTCTGTCACCCTCTCAAACATGACCTTGAGAAAATGGCTTTTCTATTTCCAGATCAGTGGCTTTTAAACTTGTCTGGCTTTAATCCACATTAATAAATATATTTTACACTGTGAACCAGTACATACATGCATGTATATAAAAACAAGCAAAAAATTTCAACTCCAACTTACACTTATATAAACAATATATGTGGATATTTTCTATTCCATTCCATTCTATCCTATTCTATTCCATTCCAGAATACGCTGGTCATGGCCAATGAATTGATCTCTGACTCACAGATGGGCTACAACCCTTGTCTGGATGGTCCCTGTGGCTGTTTTCCAGCTCAAGTCCTCTTTGATCCATCCCTGGTATTGGTGACAACCTGAGGTTGGACCAGGCACTTGGGAAGAGGGATGATGTGAGAGGGGAAACTGATCATTTGCAGGAGACCCCTGAGCTAAATATGAGGCAGCAGCGAGGCCGAACTCAGAGCCTCCACCCTGGCCCAGCCCAACATAGCCCATCTCACTATTTCCTTGAGATCTGACCACCCCCTCCCCGGGCCACTGCTCCCCTTTCATCAGACACCTGCTAGCTCCTGTTTCCATAACAGGCTGGATTGGCCACACCTAACCCTACATCCTTTCAGAGGCCTGCTCCCTGTTGATCACATCAACTTTGAAAGGTCCTCAAGTTTATTTCTAAACAAAGCCCAAGGCAGGTGCTAACCTACCAGGAGGCAATTGGGAAGGTCAAGGTAAAGTAGAGAATAGCATTAAGAGTCCTGGGCATGTGAACACCTGGTGCCTATTTCCACCTGAGGCACGAATGGCAGGTAACCTGGACCGTGATCCCTATCTACCAATGCCTTGCTTTCCCCACCCTTTAAAGAAGATAAACTCCCTCGTCATGAAATTGATGGTAGGACAATCAATTCTTCATTCCTTTTTAAGGCTGAATTATGTAGATATACCATGTTTGTTTTACCCATTCATCAGTTGAAGCACATTTGAATTGTTTCCACTTTTTGGCTATTATGAATAATGCTGCTAAGAACATTCATGTGTAAATTTTTATGTGAACATATTCTTTCAGTTCTCTTATGTATATACCCAGAAGTGGGATTGCTGAACCATATGGTTAACTCTATGTTAAACATTCTGAGAAACGGTCAAACTGTTTTTCAAAGTGGTTGTGCCATTTTCAATTCCACTAGCAATGCATAGGATTTCAATTTCTCCACATTGTCATTAACACTTGTTTTTTTTTCCTTTTTATTTTAGCTGTTGTAATTGGTGTGAAGTGGTATCTCATTGTGGCGTTGATTCGTATTTTCTGGATGACTAATAATATCTCCTTTCATGAGCTTATTGGCCATTTGTATATCTTCTTTGGATATATTCTTTTAAAAAAAAGATTTTATTTATTTGTTTTTAAAGAGAGGGGAAGGGAGGGAGGAAAATATTGATCAGTTGCCTCTTGCACATGCCCCAACCGGGGACCAGTCCTGTAACCCAGGTATATGTCCTGACTGAGAATTGAATTGGCAACCTCTTGCTTTGTGGGATGATGCCCAACCAACTGAGCCATGCCAATCAGGGCTGGATATATTCTTTGCACATTTAAAAATTGGGTTATTTGTCTTTTTTTGTTGTTGTTGAGTTGTGGGAGTTCTTTACATATTCTAAATAAGATGTTTTTATCACATATATGATTTGCATATTGTTTCTCCCATTCCATGAGTTGTCTTTTTACTTTCTTGATAGTATCCTTAGATGCACAAAACTTTTCAATTTTGATCAAGTCTAGTTTATCTATTTTTTCTTTTGTCACTTTGTGCTTTTGGTATCATATCTGAGAGACCATGGCTTAGTGCAAAGTCATGATCATTTACATCTATGAATTTGCCTGAGAGTTTCATAGTTTTAACTTTTACATTTAGATCTGTGATCCATTCTGAGTTAGTTTTTGTATATGGTGTGAGGTAGAGCTCCAAATTCATTCTTTTGCATATGGATATACAGTTTTCTAGCACCATTTGTTAAATACATCTATTTTTAATGTCCCTTTTCCTGTAGGCAGCTGCTCCCAGCCCCAGCCCCTCTGCTGCCTTGGAACAGATCACCACTGCAAGAGAGGGAGCTGCTACTGTGATGCATTCTGCCATGTGGTACCTGACTGCTGTGCAGACCACCAGGACCTCTGCAACCCTGGTAACTCACATGCAGGCTCTTTTCGACCCCTGGCAGAACTGGACGCTGTGATTGACAGAGGCAAGCCCCTCATATGTACTTCAGGCCAAGGCCAGGATGTGAATTCCTGAGGTCCCTAGCAAACCTGAGATCCTTGTACTCTGCGTATGTTATGTCAAAAGTGCCTACACATTCCTTCCAGCTTTGTCTTCCCATTGCTCCTTACCACCTGCTGTTTCCTCTGACCCACTTTTCCAGGTCCCACAGAGAGAGGTTAAGCTGTTGGTGGTTGGGGGTCAGGGTGGAGAATAGGGCGGCTGAGTTCTACCTAACTGTTCCACCTTCTCTTGCAGCATAGCTGCCTCTTGACTGTCCCATGTAGACTTTTGAGGACAGACGGGGTCTGCAGAGAGGTGTGGAGGATGTTGCATGGTAGCAGGGGGCTGGAAGGCAGGGGCAAACACAGGAGCTTTCACTCCCTGTTTCTCAGCTTCCCAGAATACCAAGATGGTACTGCAGATGGTGTTGAGGGTGGAGAACGCACCAGGCGCTGCCAGAAGCAATGTCAAAAGGATGTGGGGCATGGTGAGTGCCCTAGAGGTGTTCCCTGAAAGGGTGGTGGCAACCTGCCCCTGCCACCCTGGCTCCCAGGCCCCAAAGTCAGGGAACAATTACCAAAGAGGAGAAAGAAGCCTGAGCTGGGACAAAAATCCATCACATCCATGGTTTTAGGGCTAGAAACCAAGGTTTCTACCCATGAACACTGACACTTGGATTTCATATAGTTTTCATGTGTCATGAAATATTATTCTTTTGACTTTTTTCAACCACTTAAAAATGTAAGAAAAATTCTTGTTAATTATACAAAAAACAGGCAGCAAGACAGATTTGGCTCATAAACTGTACTTTGCCGCTTTCTGCCTTAAATCATCTTCTGTTCTTTACTTTTCTTCTGAGCCCTGGCTTGAGCCGTGACTTCTTCAGAGCTCTCTGCTCAGCACTGGATGAGAGGCCTTGGGACCCATCCTAGCATATGATGACTCTGAGAAGAGAAAAAGGCAGCATAATGCACTGGAAAGAGCCTGGGCTCAGAGCCAAATAGACCTGGGTTCAAGTCCTGGCTCCACCACTTATTACTGAGAAAAAGGGAGGCTCCTTTTTGAGCCTCCCTTTCCACATCGGTCCCCAAGCTTTTTGGCACCAGGGACCAGCTTCGTGGAAGACGATTTTTCCATGGACCAGGGCAGGGAGTGGTAGTTTGGGGATGATTCAAGTGCATTACATTTACTGTGTACTTTATTTCTATTATTATTACTTTGTAATATATAATGAAATAATTATACAACCCACCATAATGTAGATTCAGTGGGAGCCCTGAGCTTGCTTTCCTGCAACTAGATGGTCCCATCTGGGGGTGGGAGACAGTGACACCTGAAGTGTGTTGCTTATGTCCAGTCTACTCCATAATCTCATTTTTGTGGCTGTTGCAGCAGAAAACCCTGCTTCACAAAGATATGATGTTGGAAATGGAAGCAGGTTTTTTAGTGCTTTTGTGGCAATCTCAGGATATTCTGCCTTGACTTTAACCCAGAGTGTATGGAGATTTGAAGTTGTCTCAAACACACTTTTAAGGCCACCATCATTTGCCATCTCCAGCAGTTGATCCTCTTCTAGCACGGACAAAATTGAGTCACCTGGCTTATTCACAGATGGATCGTGGGTCCCTTCCTTCCCAGCTCAGGAGTCTTTTGCAGTTGGGAAGTGATACTCAAATCCTTCTGAAAGCTGAGACAGGTAATCATGCACCAGCTGAGAGAAAGAAGGCCCTGGCTCAGTCTCATTCAAAATCTCTGCTAATGTTTGCAACATGTCAAAAATCCCAACATGTACTCACTGCCCCCATAATTCTAGTTTGGCTTTGAATGCAGCCACTTTTTTTGCCAACTTGAACACAACTGTCATCCTCCCCTGAAGTGACAGATTGAGTTTGTTGAGCAGAGTTAATACGTCATATAAGTAAGCAAGTTTTGCAACCCATTCTGTGTCACTGAATTGTGCTGCCAGTGGTGACTGCTTTTCTAAAACAAATTTCTGGAGTGGCTCTCATGACTCAAAAACTCTGACCAGTGACCTCCCTTTAGAAAATCATCTCACTTCTGCGTATAAGAGAAGATGTGTGTGTTCTGGGTCCAGCTCCTCAGAGCTGTGCAAACAGATGTGAGCTAAGGGCATGTACTTTAATGCAGTTGCTAATTTTAATCATATCCTGCAAAATGTTGTTAAGTTCAGGTGACATTTTTCGGCTAGCCAGCATTTCTCTATGGATGACACAGTGTGCAGACTCACATTCAGGCGCAACCTCTTTGACCCGAGTAGCGAAACCAGAAAGCCACCCAGTCATGGCAGCCACTCCCTCAGTGTGTATATTGACACAGAATGACCAATTCACTTTTCCTGACATGTAATCATTCAAACACTTGAATAGTTCTGCAGCTGTGGTGTTGGTTGGCAACAAAAGTACATATAACATATCCTCATGCATATCTTCCTGCAAAATATATCACACAAAAATAAGCATTGTTGCCTTGTTGTCAACGTTGGTAGATTCATCAACCTGGATTTCATACTATGGTGACTTGTTAATCCTAACAATCGTGCCTCAATATCCTCTGCTATTTCATCAGTTTGTCTAGTTATGGTGCTAGCTGAAAGAGGGACAGGTGCCACCTTTTGAATGGCAGCCTCTCCTAAAAGTTCATGACAAATGTCCGTAGCAGCAAGCAGGGTCCACTCTTCACCACTAGTAAAGGGCTTCTTAGCTTTAGCAATGCGGTCAGCCACAGAGAACGATGCTCCCAGTGCAGACGCATTTGATGAAGTGGTGGCCTTCAGTAATTGCTTCTGCTCTTTGCGTTCACATTTTTTCCTTTTGAAAAATTCCAAAGTCTTGTCCTTTAATGCAGGGTGTCTGGTCTCTAGGTGGTGGAGCAGTTTTAAAAGTTTCATGACTTCATTGGATAGCTGGTTGCCACATATTATACAAAGCAGGCTTGGAGAATGTTGCAATGAACACATAATTTAAGTAGGACTCTTGGTATTTTCTTTTAAATGTGGTTTTCTTTTCTTTTCTTTTCTTTTATTTATTTATTTTTTTTGGCAGTCTTGAGTCTTCTGCTGTCTCATCATTGGCTCTTTTCCCCTTTTCAAAGAACCTCTCCAGCAATTTTTGTTTTTCCCTCATTTTGGTAACTAGGGCTAGCATGTGGGCTGACCAACACTGTGACTGAGACATGTACACTGTGTGGGAAATAGGCGCAGATGGAAGTGGTAAATAACCTAATGGGCGGGCGGTGCGTGGACTAAAATAAGTGCTGGATTCTGACTTAAGCCTGCCACCAGCTGCACAATTGAAGTACATCAACTCACTTGCCACTATAAAGCCTGCCACCAGATGCAGCTTAATTTTCACTTGTCACTCACTGATAGGGTTCTGGTATGAGCCTGCAAGCAATTGATTTATTATGGTCTCTGTGCAGTCGAACCTCTTTGTTAATGATAACCTGTACTTGCAGCCACTCCCCAGTGCCAGCATTGCTGCCTTAGCTCCACCTCAGATCATTAGGCATTAGATCCTCATAAGGAGCACGCAACCTAGATCCCTCGCATGTGCAGTTCACAATAGGGTTTGTGCTTCTGTGAGACTCTAATATTGCCACTAATCTGACAGAGGGCAGAGCTCAGGTGGTAATGAGAGCAATGGGGAGAGGCTGTAAATACAAATGAAGCTTCTATCCCTCACCCACCTGCTGTGTGGCCTGGTTCCTAACAGACCACAGGCCCATACTGGTGGCTCAACCATGGCTGGGGGTTGGGGACCCCTGTCCTAGAGCTTGCCTTGTAAGGCTGTGTGGAAGGGTCTGGTTCTTGGTAGCTGTTATTTGGGGGCATGTGACTAAACTAGAGAGACCTTCCCTTTCTACTCACTTAGGTCCAGAGGTTTCTCCAAACTGGCCTCCCACGGGTGCCCCTCTCCATCTCCGTGAAGGGAACCAGGAAGAGAGCCTCAAACCTCTCCTGAAGCTCCTCCCCAGGTCCATGGAGCAGAGCTCACCCCGTCTACCTGGACCTGCTGGGCAGAGCGGCGCTTGTCTCTCAGCTGCCATCCCGTGTGCCTCCACAGTAGTCCAACCAAAGGAAAACAGAAATCTGCACTTTCGTAAACTCATTTAAATCTGCATAGAATCAGCCATACAAATTAAAACACATAAACTTGGCTCGTGGCATTTGTTGTTTTGCAATGGTTACAGTGACTCTTGCAAACCTTTCTTTAAAGTAGAAAGTAAGAACCTAGCACCCTTTGGCTAAGTAATGTGCACCTCTCGCTTCCATAGTCCTTCCCAGGTACCATATAACCCACTCTCTGTAAGTCCTGTACTAGCATGGTCTGAGTCCTGTAACCTCGTGCCCACCCCTTCTCTTCCCAGGGTGAAAGGAGAGGCAGGGGTCCGTCTTCCGGTGGGCTGGGACTGGCCTCTGGGGGAGGGTCTCCTCATGTGAGGATTTCCGAGCTGCAGGAAGGCGATGCCAGGGGTCTGGAGGCCTGCTGAGCCCTTTGCCTTCCCTCCCAGGCCTGTTCCTCCCCCTACTCTCTGAATAGGTCCCTAACCCCCAGCCTTCTGGACTCCCGACTTCAGGGTCATCTTTTACTTCTCTCTGCCCTTGGCTGTCCTTGGCAAGGCACCAAATCTTTCTACTTCTGCTTCACAACATTGTTCACATCTGCTCCCCTATAGTCACGCTGCCCAGGTCCCAGGTCACAGCCTCTTGCCCTGGACTGTCCCCTAACTGGTCTCTGCCCACATTGTCCAAAGCAGAGTTCTGGTGTTGCCAGTTCCCTACTCAAAAACTGTCACTGGCTTCATGGTCCCAGGGCACATTTTGACCTTACCACGTACTAGCCGTCCCCCTCCCCACTCCTATGTTCCAATGGAATAGATTGACCCATTATTCTTACCCAAGACTTGCTCTATACCTTTGCTGATCTTAATTTCTCTGAAAGCAGAACATGAATAATTTGTTTAGAAACACAGTCCCAGTGAGTAGGGGTGAGAGAAAGGGTCAGTGGAACAAGGGAGACCCAGTGCAAAGGTGCTTGCCCAGTTGGCCCTGCTGTGGCTGACTGGGGGCTTGATCCTGCAGGACCTTCTAAGAAGCCTTATAAAGTGTGTCTGAGAAGTGTCTGTCCCAGGAGTGACAGGGGAAGCATCTGTCCATCAGCTGCCATTCCCATGGTCTATGGATTGCTCTATAGGTGGCTAACTCTCCCAGTCCTTTGTTACCAGTATGTGAGAGCTGAGCAGCTTCCGGAAGCACCCCGAGCCTTGGTGTCAGGGAAACCCTGGGGCAAAGAGCAAATGGCACACGGCAGGACACTGCTTGGTTGCTCCTGGGAAAATGATCTCTTCAGCAGTGGCTGGAGTAGGGGAGTGAGGCCAAGAGGACTTGAAATGGTGTACGTAAGACATCCCACTCATGGACTTTCATAAACACATGTTTCTTCCCTCCAGCTCTTCCAGCCACAGGTTTCTTCTCTCGCCAGGGACAGAGGAGCCTGGGGTAGAGACAGCACTGGGGCCTGTTTGGGTGCACACCACTGATACTTGCAGAGCCTGAGCTCTCCCTTCCTTTCTTGGAAGAGTTTTTCAGGTGAGACTCTGTGAGATGTGGCCTCTCCAGTTGGAATGGATCATCTTGTGGGCATCCTGGGGCCTCATAGCTAAGTTTGTCCAAACTGAAGAGATAGTTTCTGAGATGTTCTAGTACTGACACAGGTTCCTCTCTAGTTGACTGCACATGTGAGTGCACAAGTGCATGAACTTTTAAATCATTACCCAAGGATATGTTTATTGATTTTAAAGAGAAAGGAAGGGGGAGGGAAAGAGAGAGCAAGGGAGAGACAGACAGAGAGAAACATCGATTGGCTGCCTCCCGTATGCACCCCTGATTTTGGGTCAAACCCTCAACCTAGGTTATGTGCCCTGACCAGAAATGGATCCCGTAACCTTCTGGTGCACAGGATGCTGTTCCAACCAATTGAGCCAGACGGCCAGGGCATGTATGTGTATTTTATTTTCACCTGGCCCTTCATTCTCCCTTCCTGTGTCCTCCAAATACCTTTCCTGTGAAAGTCATTTCCCTGACCACCTGTGAAAACAGAGGGTTGCAAGTGAAATCACAATGAGAAACCCACATTCCCCAAGAATGTCTACAGTTAAAAGGACCTACGATGCCCATTGCAGATGACCCTGTGGAGCATCTGGAACTGTCAGACTTTGTTGGTATGGTAGAAGCTGGCACAATTGATTTGAAAAACTGTTTGATTCTATATACTAAAGTAAATGCGTGTATACCCACAGACCCAGCAATTCCACTCCTGGGTGTATACCCAAGATGTATACAAGAATGTTCATAGCAGATTTATTCAGAATAGTGAAAAACTGGAAACAATCAAAATGTTCCATGGGAAAATACATAAATAAATAGTGGCATATTTATACAATAGAATACTACCCAGCAACAAAGAAGAATGAAGTACTGTTATATGCAACAACATGGGTGAGTCTTGCAGGCATAATGTTAAGAGAAATAAGCCAGACACCATTTAATGGAATTATGCATTATATGAAGTTCAAAAATAGGTAGAACTAATCTATGGTGATACAGGTAAGAACGGTGGTTTTAGGGGGATATTGACTGGAAGGGAACACAAGGGAGCCTGCTGAGGTACTGAAATGTCTTATTATTGTGATTCAAGTGGCAGATACATCCTGGGTATATACACAGTGAAAATTCATCAAGCAATATACCACTTAAGACCGATATAATTTACTGTGTGTAGGTTACATCCAAATAAAAGAAATGAATGGACAAATGAACAGAGGGCATCCTGGAGTTTCCTATGTGGCCACCCAAGGAAGCAGGGCTTGGAAGGGGCCCCACGCACAGGGCCTGGCACACTTCGATGGTTCTCGGTGCCTCTGCTGCCTGTGGGGTCCCATCTGCTCAAGCTGTGCACGCTTGACATCTTGAGCCTGTGAGGGTCCATTCAGAAACCCCAGACTTGCTAGAAAGATTTTGAGTGGAAATATTTGAGCTACTGAAGATATGGAAAGAAATGTTATCTGGACTTTCTTCATCCGACGAAAGCAGCATCTTCCAAAAACGCAGCTGCTATTATCCTGGCTCAGAGGGATTTTCCAGCCAATTCCCCTCCAGTAGAACTTTCCAAACTTTTCCCTCCCCCACTCCCATCCCCTTGTTGAGTTTGGTAAATACACCTTTATTTCTGGTTATTCAGTGAGTTAGTCACTACTGAGCAACTTCCTGGTGTACATGTAAGTAAACTTTGTCTTTTCTCCTGTTAATTATTTGCAGGTCTCCAACTACTGGACCCAAGTTATTTTCTTCTTTCCGTAGTATTCATCCCTATGCGATTCAATTATTTTACGTCTATTGTTTGCCATTTTTCCTCACTAGGAAGTTAGTTCCATGTGGCAGGAATCTGTTTTACTAAGTGATGTATTCCAAGTACCTAGAACAGTGTCTGGTTTATAGTAGGTGTTTCAGTTAATTAAGTTAATGAAGCTAGGCTCCTATGCTGATTCTGTCAGAGCTGAGCTGAGCTGAGTTTGGTGGGGGGTGGGGGGGGAGCGCTGGGGGAGGCACCTGGAACACCTCTGTTTGAAGATTAAGCCACTGGCTGCTGGAATGCGGAAAGTCCCTCTTCTGGCCAGGGTGGTAGTTCAGGAAGGAAGGGAGGTGGCAGAAAGGAGCTGCATTCTTGCTGGATTTCTCCTCATCTTCTCTAGGAGGAAGCCTCATGCAAGATCATACACTACTGGACAGGGCTAAGCAGAATTCAGGTCACTGCTGTGGCCCCAGGTCCCCTCTCCCATCTGAAGCCTCTTTTGGGGAAATCCACCCTCCCACTTTATAAAGTGAAGAACTGAGGTTGAATGGGAGGATTCAACCCATTATAGAAGTACTCTACAGATTAATGGTGTAGCTGGAACTGGAGTCCAAGATCTGTGACCCCAAGAGCTGTGTTGTGTCTCAGAAGGCCCCCTCAGTCTCTTCTCATAGAGTCTCCCCTCATCATACGCCCTGGAGTGACTCTCTCCTCCTTCCAGTAGCAGATTCCTTTATCCAAACGCAGGGTTAACTTCTAGAAGACAGTCACGGACCCAATGCAGAAGCTTAGGCTGCATGCCCAAGAGGCTTTCAGAGCTCTCGTTGACCAAAGACCAGAGAGGACAAATGACTTGTCCAAGATCACACAGTCCTGGACCACCATTAAGGAAGAAGCAGGAAATAGAACCTAGACCTTTTGATCCCACTTTAAAGTTCCTTCAGTCCTGAGGTTTTCTTGATGCTGATCCAGCCAGCTTTCCTCTACTCTAGAGCTGCTTTCACCATAAAACTCTTGTCCTGAAATGCCCAGGGTACCTTGTCTAACCACTGGCTGTGGCTTTAACAGCTCATTGGTCCCTCATGGGGATAGGAGCTTCTCTAAGGCATTTGGATATATATTCGGCAGTTTCACTCCCCTCTTTGTGGCCAACTCCCCTAAGCTTCCCTAAGTCATCACCCTCTCACTTTCCTCCTCCCTGACCCCGTGACTGAGACCAGCACACCTACCCCTTCCCGTCCCCCACCGAGTGCCTTCTCCACCCTGCAACTCCAGGCCGGTGGAGGGACACGTTCCTGCCCCCAACTGGGATGCGGAATCACAGGGTGTGACCCTGGAAGGATGTTAGAATCAGAGTCCTGCCTGCCCCACCCTGGAAACCTGTCTCCTCCAGACCTCAGGGGGCCGTCCCTTCTCCCTACTGTGCGAGGACCAGAGCAGACATCAGGGCCCACACTCATTTACTGAGCGCCTGAGATGCTTGCTTTCAGTCAGCACCAAGCACGTGGCAGGCACTGCGTAAGACTTCGCTCTCTCATATAACCCTTACAAAAGAGCCCAGCGAGGTAGGAATTATGCCCATTGAAGAACCAGGAAGTTCAGGTTCAGGAAGTTTCTCTAATTTGCCCTAGCTTATACTAATCAAGTCTAAGATTAGGTATGAGACCCAAGTCTGTCTAACTAATAGCCCAAGCCAGAGGCATAAGAGGGTGGGAGGAGGGAAGGTGTGAAGCACCATCTTCCATTACCTCCCGGTCTGCAGGACTGCAGGGCTGCAGGGCGAGTGTCATTGTGGAAATGACTCCACATCTTCCAATCAAACCTCAGAAAGGAGAGGTCACTGGGCAAGGGAAGGCAGGGGGTTATCTTGCTGACAGCCCTTGACATGCACCCTGCCAGCTCTTGGCCTGAGCTGCTGTGCTGTGCAGCTGAGCTGCAGCCTGGGAGCTGCTTGGTCACACCTAGGCAGGCGGCTGGCCCCTCCTCCCTGGGTCGGGGAAGCAGGAACAGGTGGCTGTAAGAGGCCGTGGGAAGGCCGGCTGGGCAGCAGTGGCTGGAGTCCCAGCCAGGATGGGCTCTCTCTGGGGCCTGGCTCTGCCCTTTTTGTTCTACTGCTGGGCAGCTGGGGCTGCCGGGAGCTCTGCAGGTAAGGGGGCAAGAGGGTCCTGCGCACGTCTCTCCTGGCAGGGCTCTGGGTGTGCGTTCCTGTCCTGGCAGCCCCTTGTGGGTGAGGGTGGCTATCCTGGGCTAATTAACTAACCATTAAGCTATATGAGGAGTGTTACTTTTGTTGTCTAACAGAAAGAGTTCATCCACCTGGCACCAGCAGAGCCAAACACTGAACACCGAGAATTACAGTAGAGAAAGATTGGCTATCTTATTACGAATGGTGCCATACAGGAGAACAGGAAGCTAGTTCATGCTCAAAAGACTGAACCATACGATGTCATGTAGATTATACATGGCAAAACCATGAGATACTGTGGGTTAGGGGGTTCAGGGTCAAGCTGGGAGCTGACTGGTTGGAGGTGAGGTAAGACTACTAAATCATTTCTTCAGATCGTGAGGACACCTCTGAGGTCCGTTCTGGTTTTGTGGGAAAGTAGCCAGGGGGTGTGTCTGTGCACCTGAAGGCTCGGGAGCTGAAACGTAACTTAGGTCAAGATGTTATCTTTAGCCTGCCAGAGGTCTGGGCCTTGTGATCATTAGTCAGGTATAGGCTGCTGACTTCTGTAGCCTCGGGGGTTGTTGGTTTCAGTGGAAAGTCTAGGTCTTTGAGGGTGTGTGTGTATGTGTGTAAAGAGAGAAAGAGAGAGAGAGAGAGAGAGGGTGGGAGAGAGAGAAGGGATTTCTAGAGCTAGGATTTAAAGGTAAATTAACCAAAGTCATAAGGACCCTCAGATTCACTATTACTGATAAAGAATATGCAAATGGCAGTGTGTCCCCTTAAGCATGTATGATGCTTCGGTCCATACAAATGAGCGATGTCCCTGTGAGGTCACTGTGGGCTTGTCTTTCTGACTGTGGGAGTGTGAGCAAGTGGGGGGCAGGCAGGTGCCAGCTCGTGATAAACATGACTAAAGCTGAAACACATGGCTTAACAAGATTCTAACTTCTTCAAGTTTATCCTTTAAAATACAGTTTTTTTGTGTGAAATACCTGACTGTCACAGACTGTCTGGGGAGGGTGAATTCTAAAAGCAGGGATTTTATGAAAGAACTAACATTGATCTATAATAGGAACTGTGCCAAGCTTGTCACATGCATTTTCTTTTTTTTAATAAGCTTTCATTTTTAGAGCAGTTTTCGGTTCACAGCAAAATTGAGCACCAAGTACAGAGATCCCCACACACCCCACACATGCAGCCTCCGCTGCTCTCACCATCCCGCACCAGAGTGGCACGTGTGTTGCAGTCGATAAGCCCCCATCGACAAATCATTATCATGACTTATCTTTTTTTCCAGCTTAATTAATAAATGTTTATTGAGAATTTCTGGGATGGTTATCACCTCCCAGCCTTAAAGGAGGAGCCAACACTGTAGGAAGTTGCTGAGAAATCACGCAATGTCCCAACAGCCGTGGGGAACATAGGGAGGAGGAAATATGTCAGTCTCCATTCATCCGAGAAGGGCTGGGAGGACAGGTGCAGAGGGGACCACGTATGATACTGGGGGAGGGGAGGGGAGTGCTGGACTCCAAGCTAGCTTCTCAAACACCAGGGCAGACACACAGACCCACTTCTCTGGGGGTACAGTTCTTGGTCATCAGACTCATTTCTTATCTCGATGAGGCTGTCACTTACCCGGGTTTAAAAATAAATAAATAAATAAAGCCTTTTTAAAAAGTATTTTCTTTTATTTTTTTTAGAGAAGGAGGAAGGGAGGGAGAAAAAGGGAGAGAGAAACATCAATGTGAGAAACATCGATTGGTTGCCTCTCATAGACGCCCCAACCAGGGACAGAACCCGGGGATCAAACTGGCAACCTCTCCCTTTGCAGGATGATGACCAACCAACCAAGCCACACCAGCCAGGGCTAAGACTTTATTTTCTTAAGAGCAATTTTAGGCTAGCAAAATTGAGAGGAAAGTACAGAGATATCCCATATACTCCAAGGCACTAAGTTTTTAATCCCCACAATAACTCTATCAGAGAGATGCGATTCTTTCCCTCCCCGTCCTATTAAAAGTGAGGAGACTGAAGTTTACCAGGATTAAGCAGTACCTGCAGAGCCTGGTTTTGATGCCACACATGCCTAACCAGTGGACACACCGACCACCTCTTGCACGCGCTCTGATCTATAAGGCTTGTGCTGCACATTTTACATTTAATTTAATCTAATCTTCACAATTTTACGAATAAGCACTGCTGGCTCCATCATACAGGAGGAAATGCGGCCGGGGAACCGGGAGACTCGGCCGGTGTCGCCCAGCGGGCAAGCTTCAGGGCAAGCAGCAAAGAGAGCTCAACGTCAGGGTCTAAAGCCCACACGCTTCCTCTCCAACAGTTTGATCTGAGGTACAAAGCAGGAGAGTTGCAACATTCTGGAGCTCTAGAGGCCAGGGTGGACTTTGGGAAGACCCCCGTTTTGAGGTCTTCTGTTTGAGAAGACGCCTTGTGGGTAAGAGATGTGGGTAGGGGATTGCGAGAGCCCTAGAGATGAAGAGGCTGTGGGTTTGGGAAGCAGGATGACACCACACGTCTCCTGGAAAAGGACAAACGGGTGCCAGGGGAGGTCAGTGGTCAGACCCCAAGAACCCAAACCACTGTGCGGGTCTCAGGCTATGTGGGCTGACACAGAAAGTCCCTGCCACCTTGCGCTGTGTGGGGACTGAGGAGGCTCAGAGAACTATCTTGGGCTTTGAAAGTACATTCTTGTAAAAGCAAGGTCTGTGTGTGTAGTTAGGCTGCACTGAACAAGTCATGAGAGCAAGTGCTGTGACCCGCCTAATAGGCCTGTGGGTACCACGAGAAATTCTCACCGTATCGAAATACGTTGTGTGCTCTCAAGTGACTCCTGGAGAGGACACGGTGGGGAAGAGATGCTTCATAACCCTCGGCAGGCTTCGGAATATCAGAGGTTTTCCATTTCCCTTCTCCTCCTGGTCCTCACCCACAGCAAGGTAGGGACTGGGACTATTTTTCACAGGCTTGGAGAGCCCTAGTGGCTGGCCTCACTGGTAGGAGGCAGAGTCAGGATCTGAATCATTAAATCATCAGATTCCAAACCAAGTAAGCAACGGACCTGGGTCTGGAACCCAGTGTTCTTTCACCATTCAGCGGGAGACACAGGAGGGCAAGCCGAGGACCTGGGACCCTGTCCTGACGCCCTGGGTGGACGTGACCCCCGGTTCTGGGCCCCCTTTAGGTCCTTGGGTACTTTTGGGGCAGTAGATCTCAGTAAAGACCATCTCAAATTATCAGAATTCTGAAAAAGGGGGTTTATATTTTGACCCTCTTCCTTCCAAGAATAGGGTTACTAGTAAAACACAGGACATCCCCATAAATTTGAATTTCAGATAATGAAGATTTGTTTTTTTAGTACATCTCAAATATTGCATGGGAAACAAATACACATACTAAAAAAATTATTTGTCATTAAAATCATTTCTTGTTTATCTGAAATTTCAATTTCAATTTAACCGAACATCCTGTATTTTTATTTGCTGACTCTGGCAACTCTCCCCAGGAGGCTGCTTGGTCCACTCACAGAAAGAGCCCCTCCCATTTGGCTGACAGGAGAGGCGCCTCTGTCAGCCTGTAAAAGAGCTTGTTGTAGCCTCTCCCAGGGCACCCACTGACCTTCCACTCACACAGCCTCGGAGGACTTGTCAAGTGAACAGAGACATTGTACATCTCTCTAAGAGGTGAAATTTTGCCTCACCTGGCTCCCTGTTACCTGTGAAAAATGCCTGGTGCATCATTTCTGGAGTCCCGGGCCTCTGCCCCTGCCATGTCAGGCACATGTTTAGCAGCGGTTTGAGCAGGAATGGGACACTAGCCCTTTCCCCTCGCCAGAGCCCCAAGGACTCTGCCTGCTCCCCTCCCCTTCGCAGCAACCACCACCCACACTGTCCCTGGAGGTTCCTCTCTCCTAATCCTCCAGCTACCTCTTAACACAAAGCCACAGATGTTTCTTATGGCTGAGGTGCTTTTGTTTCCATGGGGAAACATTTATTGGATGAGATGAGTATCGAGGGAAAGTGATAAGCTTTCTTTCAGAAAGTTCTGAGAGTTGAGGTTCCTGCTCTGTAGTTCCTGGCTCATGTGGATTGCTGCCTTCTTTACTCCCCCTTGCGGCTGGATCCTGGCCCCACACAGTCCTTCTGAAGGCTTCACACCAATAATCAACTAGATCCTGTAGTTTGCTTGCCTCAAGTGGGCCATCAGAGGACATCAGTTAGGGCAATCCCAGTTCTGTGGCTGTCACATGGAACTGGTCTTCCCAATACTACCTCCTTCTTCCTTGTAAATATAGATGACCCGTGGAATAAAGGCAACTCTCCCTCCCACCCTCTTCCCAGCAGTGCCCAGGGCATAAACATAAGAACTTCTCTGAGGTCAGTCCACTGGAACTCATGGCTCACAAAGTTATCTTACCCAACACAGGCCCCAGCACCCATGAACCAGGCCCTCTAGTGACAATGAATCACACAGAACTGCCTACTGTGACTCTGGGGGTCAACAAAAGCTCAGAGGGAGCCTCCCAGGCCACTGACCTTGCTGAGCCCTCTGTGCCACACCACGTCCCTTTAGAAGCTCAAATGCTGGGCACCCAGACCTTTGACAGGACCTCGATCCCAGCCAGCACCATCTCAGAAGCAGAGACCGGGGCGCTCACAAAAATAACACCTTCCAAGTTCTTAGTTGCGATGACCACTCCTGTGGAGACATCAGCCACAAGTAGTAATCCATCAGGAGCAGGAGCGACCGCAGTGGAGACTGTTACAGGTAGTGATCCCTTGGTAGCTGGCTTTGACATCCTCTGCACTGATGACAGCTCTGAAGAGGCAGAGGAGATCACAGTCGATACCTTGCCATTGGCTCACACCTCCCCAGAAGCCAGGGCTCTGGCCTTGGAGAGCAACTCAGTTCCAGCCATCACTAGCTCACAAGCCCTGGCACCTGACGTCACTGTTCCACGTAAAACCTTGGTTGCCTACACCATCACTGACATTGTGGTTACCAATTGCAGTATTATAGAACTAGGAGTAACTGCCATCATTGCTGGGACCTCAGACATAGATCATGGCCCCACAGGAGGACGGGGGACCCTGTCCACCCCTGAGACCTCAGCTTTGCCTGACTTTACTGAAGCCAAATCACACCTCACCAGGATCATGACCTCTTCTGAGACCTTGTCAACAGCCAGCACCACAGCATCAGTCACACCTGATACCTCAGCTGAGACCCCACACACCGCCAATAGTGCCACAGAAGGCGAAACAACAGCAGCCCAGGCCACCACCTCCAGTGGGACCTTGATGACAGTAAGCAAGAACCCCTTGGAAGAAACCTTACCCCCCTCTTTTGAGACAGCAAGCCAGACTAAGTTCTCAGGAGCATTTACAGTCTCCACAGAGGCTGGTTCAAGGGTGGACAAAGTGACTTCCTCTGCTGGGTCCTCAGCTACGGTCTACAGACTCACGGAAGTAGTCACCATCCAGAAATCTGCCCGCTCAGTGACTCCTACCCCTCACAGCACAACCAGTAGGCCCGTCCCCATCAGGAGGAGCCCTCTTCCTTCTGTCCATCTGACCACAGCCAACGGCAGCAGAGAAACAGGCATCACCTCAGCCAAGGCTTCAAAGACAGCCAGCACGGCCGGAAGGAAGCCCCCAACAGCCACGCCTACCACTGCTCGTACGAAGCGGACCACAGGAGTTACTACAGGTAACGGGCTATCCAGGTGTGATCTTGGGGACTTGGGGTTTAGAGTCTCCAGGATGTCTACATGCTTAAGGACTAGGGAAGAAGGAAGGGTCTGGAGGTCCAATTCTGGGCCCTGTCTCTGATGTCTCTCCTGTTCTTGATCTTCTAGTGGTTCTTGCTAAAATCAGTAACAAGTAGAGCCAGGGTGGTGTATGGAAAGAGCACGAGACTGGAAATCTGGAGAAATGGTTTGAGATCGTGGCTCTGCCCTTAACCTGAGTGACTTAGGACAGGTTCCTGTCCCTCTATGAGCCTCAGTTTCTCCACCAGTAGCTGGAGGGGGTCGCAATGGATGAACAGTGAGGTCTTCTCCAGCTCTGCCCTTCTATGAAGTTAACTGTTGAGTAACGAGTGTGCACCAGGCGAGGCCCCAAAGTTTATTTAGAAGATGTAGGCCTCATGCTCTGGAAGCCTCTGGTTCAGCCGGAGCCACACAAAGGAGCACCACGTGGGCATCTGGCCCAAGCTGCTGGCTTCTGAGCAGCTGGGACCTCATGAAAGTGGGGCTCGCTGGGTGCACTCACTACTGGGGTAGGCACCATAAACGGTGATAATAAATAAACTGGGTGAAGTTTTGGGGGTTCGAAGCTACATCTCTGAGACAACAGATGCTCCCCAGAGAAGAAATCCCCTGTCCAAGGCTGCTTGGTCAGCTCAGCTCCTGGTCAGCCTGTGGCTCCCACCTCCACTTCCCATCACTCTGTCCTCATGCCTCATCCCTGCAATGTCCTCAGCTTGCCCTGCCCTTCTGGGAAGGTAAAATAAAAATATGAATCACAATCACCTTGATTTTGAATTTGAAAGAATATGAATTTCTTTCATGTTCCAAGCAGAGGTGATATAAAAATACTTCACAATCAGTGAATGTTTTCTCTGATGAAAAAGCAGTGTACTATGATCTTTGCGTGTTATCTCCTCTAATGAAATGCTCAAATCCACCATATGGTCAGGGGTTGGGTGAAAAAGGGGAAAGGGTTAAGGGGTACAAACTGATAGTTACAAAATAATCACAAAGATGTAAAGTTCAGTGTAGGAAATGCAGTCAATAATGTACTATGTATGGTGCCAGGTGGGTGCTTGAAATACTGGGGGGATCACTTTGTAAACTACAATTGTCTAACTGCTACACTATACGCCTGAAACTAATATAAAAATATATTAAATGTCAACTGAAATTAAAAAATAAATTTTAAAATGATAATTAAAAAACCCTTCGCTTGAAGCGGGTATTATTACCCCATATGACAGGGAAGGAAACAGATTTAAAGAAAAAGGAGAGCAGTAGGGTTCCAAATGAAAGTCTCTGATGCTCAAATTCATAGTCTCCTATTGTATTTTTATTTTTAAAAACTCAATTTATCAATATATTTTTATTTTAAAATGCTTTCTTTTTTAAAAAATTGTCTTTTTATTTTCATTTTCTTTTTCCTTTTTAAATTTAATCTTTATTGTATTATTTTTCCATTATCATTTAGTTCCCTTATACTCCCCCCAGCAATCACCACACTGCTGTCATGACCATGAGTTCTTTTTCCTTTGTGTTCAGTGCCCCCAACCCCTAACCTTCCCTCCATCCTGTCATCCTGCTCTCTATGAATCTGTCTCTGTTTTGCTTGTTGGCTCAGTTTATTCATTAGATTCCAATATGAATGAAATCATATGGTGTTTGTCTTTCTCTGACTGGCTTATGTCACTTAGCATAATGTTTTCCAGGTCCATCCTTACCATTGCAAAGGGTAAAATTTTCTTCTTTTTTATAGCCAAGCAGAATTCCGTTGTGTAAATGTCCCATAGTTGTTTTATCCACTCATCTATTGATGGACATTTAGGCTGCTTCCATATCTTGACTATTGTAAATAACACTGCAACAAACATAGGCGTGCTTATGTTCTTTCGAATTAGTGTTGTGGGTTCCTTCAGATGTATTCCCAGAAGTGGGATCACTGGGTCAAAAGGCAGATCCATTTTTAATTTTTTGAAGTATCTCCATACTGCTTTCTACAGTGGCTACACCAGTCTGCATTTCCACCAACAGTGCAAAACAATTTCCCTTTCTCCACAACCTCGCCAGCACTTGTTTTTTGATTTATTGATGACAGCCATTCTGACATATGTGAGATGGTATCTCACTGTGGTTTCAATTTGCATTTTTCTGATGATTAGTGACATTGAGCATCTTTTCATATGACTATTGGCCATCTGTATGTCCTCTTCAGAGAAGTGTCTTTTCAGATCTTTTGACCATTTTTAAATTGGGTTGTTTGGTTTGTTTATTTGTTTGTTTGTTTTTTTGGTGTTGAGTTTTGTAAGTACTTTATAAATTTTGGATATTAACCCCTTATCATCTATATCAGCAAATATGTTCTCCCATTTTGTGGGTTGTCTTTTTATTTTGTTGATGTTTTCCTTTGTTGTGCCAAAACTTTTTAGTTTGATGTAGCCCCAGTTGTTTATTTTTCTTTTGTTTCCCTTGCCTGAGGGGATATATGCGATAAAAAATTTCTACAAACAATGAGCAATATCCAAGATTTTACTGCCCATGTTTTCTTCCAGGATTTTTATGGTTTCAGGGCTACCATTTGAGTCTTTGATGCATCTTGAACTTATTCTTATGGGTGGTTTAAGAAGATGGTCTAGTTTCATTTTTCTACACCTATCGGTCCAATTTTCCCACCACCATTTATTGAATAAACTATTGTTAGCCCATTGTATGTCCTTGTTTCCTATGTCAGATATTAATTGACACTTAATGTGTGGGTTTATTTCTAGGTTCTCTATTCTGCTCCACTGATCTATGTGTCTGTTTTAATGCCTGTGCCAGGCTGTTTTGATTATTATGGCCTTGTAGTGTAGTTTGCTATTCCTCCAACTGTGTTCTTCTTTCACAGGATCACTGTTGCTATGCCAGGCCTTTTGTGGTTCCATGTACATTTTTTAAATATTTGGTCTAATTTTGTGAAATACATCATTGGAATCTTGATAGGAATTGTGTTGAATCTATAGATTGCTTTGGGTAGTATGGACATTTTAATGATATTAATTCTTCCTATTCATGAACACGGTTTGTGCTTCCATTTATTTGTATCTTCTTCAATTTCTTTCTTCGGTGTCTTATAATTTTCCATGTATAGGTCTTTTACCTCCTTGGTTAGGTTTATTGCTAGGTATTTTACTCTTTTTGAAGCAATTGTGAATGGACTGTTTTCTTAATTTCCCTTTCTGTTAGTTCATTATTGGCATAGAAAAATGCAACTGATTTCTGGATATTAATTTTGTCTTTGCTACTTTACTGAACTCAGTCATCAGTTCTAGTAGTTTCTTGATGTAGTCTTTTGGGTTCTCTGTGTACAGTATCATGTCATCTGCAGATAAAGAAGTTTTACTTCCTCCTTTCCAGTTTGGATGCCTTTTATTTCTTCTTCTGTCTGATTGCTTGTGGCTAGGACTTCCAGTACTATGTTGAACAAGAGAGGTAAAAGTGAACATCTCATTCTGGTTCCCAATCTTCAGAGAAACACGTAGTTTTTGCCCATTGAGTAAGATGCTGGCGGTGGGTTTGTCATCTATGGCCTTTATTATGTTTAGGTATGTTCCCTCTATTCCCACTTTGCTGAGAGTTTTTATCATAAATGGGTGCTGGATGCTATCAAATGCTTTTTCCTGCATCTGTTGATATGATCATGTGGTTGTTGTCCTTCATTTTGTTTATGTGGTGAATCACATTTATTGATTTGTGAATGTTGTACCACCTTGCATTCCTGGAATAAATCTCACTTGATCATTGTGTATTATCATTTTGATGCATTGTTGTAATCAGTTTGCTAATATTTTGTTGAGGATTTTAGCATGTATGTTCATCAGTGACATTGGCCTATAATTTTCTTTCTTCGTAGTGTCCTTATCTGGTTTTGGAATTAGGATAATGCTGGTCTTGTAAAATGAGTTTGGGAGCCTTCCCTCCTCTGGAAGTTTATGAAACAGTTTGAGAAGGAGAGGTGTTAGTTCTTCTTGGAATGTTTGGTAAAATTCACCTGTGAATCCATCTGGTCCAGGACATTTGTTTGTTGGGAGTTTTTTAATTACTGCTTCAATTAGGTGTAATCTGTCTGTTGATTCTTCCTGATTTATTTTGGAAGATTGTATGTTTCTAGGAATGTATTCATTTTGTCCAGGGTGCCCAGTTTGTTGGCATACGATTGTTCATAATATTTTCTTACAATCCTTTGTATTTCTTTCGCATCAGTTGTTATTTCTCCTCTTTCATTTCTGATTTTATTTATTTGGGCCCTTTCTTTTTTTTCCTTGATGAGTCTGGTTAAAGGTTTGTCAATCTTGTTTATCTTTTCAAAGAACCAGCTCTTGGATTCATTGATCTTTTGTTTTAGCTTTTTAGATTCTATTTCATTTATTTGTGCTCTGATCTTTACTATTTCCTCCCTTTTATTCACTTGGGGTTTTTTTTATTGTTCTTTTTCAAGTTCCTCTAAGTGTGAAGCTGATTGTTTACTTGAGTTTTTCTTGTTTTTTCAGATAGGCCTGTAATGCTATGGATTTCCCTTAGGTTTGCTCTCCCAGTGTCCACAGGTTTTGGATTGTTGTGTCCTCAGTTTTGTTTGTTTCAAGGGATCTTTCGATTTCTTCCTTGATCTCATTGTTGAACCATTCATTGTTTAACAACATGTTCCTTAGCTTCTATGTCTTTGTGTGTTTTTCAGTGTTTTTCTTGTGACTGATTTCTAGCTCCATAGCATTGTGATCAGAGAAGATGCTTGATATGACTTCAATCTTCTTAAATTTATGAGACTTTTTTGTGTCCTAACATGTGGTCTACCCTAGAAAATGTTCCATGTGCACTTGAAAAGTGCTGCTTTGGGGTGAAATGTTCTGAAGATATCAATTAAATCCATGTGATCTGGTGTGTCATTTAAGGCTGCTGTCCTCTTGTTGATTTTCTACCTGAAAGATCTGCCCATTGAAGTCAATGGGGTGTTAAAATCCTCAACTATGACTATATTTCTGTTGATCTCTCCTTTTATGTCCATCATGATTTGCTTTACATATTGAGGTGCTCCTATGTTGGGTGAGTAAATGTTTACTAGGGTAATAGCCTTTTCTTGGATTGTTCCCTTTATCATTATGTATTGCCCTTCTTTGTCTGTAAAACTGTAGCTTTAGTTTTAAAGTCTATTTTGTCAGATATAAGTACAGCTACCCCAGCTTTTATTTCTTTTCCACTTGTATGAAAAATCTTTTTCTACCTCTTTACTTTTAGCCTGTGTGTATCTTTTGATCCGAGATGGGTCTTTTGGAGGCAGCATATATCTGGGTCTTGTTTCTTATCCATTCAGCTACCCTCTGTCTTTTGGTTGGAGCATTTAAGCCATTTACATTTAATGTGATTATTGAAAGATATGTATGTAGTGCCATTTTATTCTTAGACTATTTGCCCCTGTGTTTTTTTTTCCTTCCTCTTTTTCTTCTTCTTCTTCTTCTTAAAGCAAGCCCTTTAACATTTGTTGCAGTACTAGTTTGGTGTTAACAAACTCCTCTAACTTTTCCTTGTCTGGGAGCTCCTTATTTCTCTTTCAATTTTAAATGATAGCCTTGCTGGGCATCATTTGGTTGTAGCCTTTGTTGTAGGCCCTCGCATTTCATCACCTGAATATTTTAGGCCAGTCCCTTCTGGTCTGAAATGTGTCTGTTGAGTAATCAGGTGCCAGTCTAATTGGTTCTCCCTTGCAGGTAATTACCTGTGTTTCTCTTGCGGATTTTAGGATTCTGTCCTTGTCTTTAAGCCTTGTTATTTTAATTATATTGTGTCTTGGTGCAGGCCTCTTTGGGTCCAACTTGTTTGGGACTCTGAACTTCCTAGACTTGTGTGACTTTTTCCTTCACCAGAGTAGGGAAGTTTCCAGTCATTATGTCTTCAAATAGGTTCTTGATCCCTTGCTCATTCTCTTCTCCTGGTATTCCCATGATATAGATGTTGTTACATTTCATGTTGTCCAAAAGGTTTCTTAAGATCTCCTCATTTTAAAAAATTCTTTTTTCTTTTTGCTGCTCTTTCTGGGTGTTTTTTTCTACCTTGTCTTCCAAAAACTGATTCTATCCTCTGCTTCATCTAACCTAGTGTTTATTTTTTCCAGTGTATTATTTATCTCAGATATTGTATTCTTTATTTCTGACTGGTCCTTTTTTTATGGTTTCTGTGTCTTTTTTCATGCTGTTGAGTATGCTTATAATCATTACTCAAAACTCTCTAGGTGATAAATTTCTTATCTCCCTTTCATCTAGTTCTTCCAGAGAATTCTCTTGTTCTTTCGCTTAGGATCTGTTTCTTTGTCTTTGTATTTTGGCTGTTTCTTTGTATTTTCTGCCTTAGATGTTAAACTAATCAGTCATTTAAACTGATCAGTTGTTAATCTGATCAAGCTGTAATCAGCAGTCCAGCTTGAGAACCATAGGGTGGGGCAGAGTAATTCCTGCCAAGGGGCTATTGCTTCCCCTCACGCTGATGCCACTTGGAGAGGAGTGCTTTCTGAGAAAGATGGCTTCTACAGTATGGCGGATGACTCAGCATAGGGATCCTGGTAGCTGTTCTTTGAGTTCTCTCCTCAGAGCCACCAGCCCCAGGCTCTCCTCCAACATCTCTAATCCACTCTGTCCTCCCTCTGCCAGAGCCCACGGTAAGTGGGTACAAACCAAACTTTGTGCATTGGCTCTTTAAGAGGCTCACTGAGACTCCAGGCATCTCCTTTTGGCAGACAGAAACCCTGCTGCTTTTCACACCTGAATGTTATCTGGGCTTCTTTCCATCTCTGGTGCTGTAAGTGGGGAGCCCAGCTTGGGTTTTAGACCACACACTTCTCAGGGGAAACCCCCCGGCTGCTGAAATATCCTTCTGGAACTTAAGTTGTCACCCGTGGGAGCCCAGCCACCCCTCTCACATTGCCTCCACACTGCCTACCAGTCTTGTTGTGGTGAAGTGGTTTCTTCTGTCAGTCCTTGGTTCTTCTCTCCAGCTAGTGTTCAGTTGGTTATTCTGGATGATTTCTCTACAATTTAGTTGTAATTCCAGATTGATCCTGGGAGGAGGTTAGTGTAGCTTCCACTTACTTCTCTGCCATCTTGGATCTCCTAAAATGCTTTTCCTTTTTTTTTAAAATTGTTGATTAGATGATACAGTCACATGATTTAAAATTCAACAGATACAAAAGGGTACAACATAAGATGTCTCTCCCTCCCATTGCTGTCCCCCAACTACCCAGTTTTCTTCACACACATAATTGGTGTATTACTTGCTTGTGAATCCTTTTCTGGACATGAAATATGCATATGGGAGTAAAAAAGGGGGATGAAAGATATCTATATAATATTGATATTGATATCTATCTATATCTATTGCATATAAATCTATAAAGATATAGATGGATATATTTTTTGTAAGATTTATTTATTTATTTTTAGAGAAGATAAGGGAGGGAGAAAGAGAGGGAGAGAAACATCAATGTGTGATTACCTCTCAAGCACCCCCTACTGGGGACCTGGCCCACAACCCCGGCATGTGCCCTGACTGGGAATCAAATCAGCAACTCTTTGGTTCACAGGAAGGTGCCCAATCCACTGAGCCACACCAGCCAGGGCTAGATGGGTATCTTATATCTTCCTTTTTATGCAAATAGAGTATATGATACAGATCTGTGAGATAAAGCTATTTTTTTGCTCATTATTCCATTTGTTTTATCATAATTTACTTAACCAGTCCTCTATGGATGGACATTTAGGTTGTTCAGAGAGAAGAAATACTCTTTCTCCTTGAAGTAAGTATATGTAAGATCCTCTGTGAACACAGACATATTTACACACGAGAGTGAGCATATATATGTGGAGGAGGACAGCGGCTGGGTAGCACTGTTCACGTCTTGATTCCTGAACTGACTTCCCCATATTTTTTATCTTCCTACTGTTCTCAACTTGCAGGTGGAGGTGAAGGCTTCCTCCTCCTGAGACTGAGTGTGGTCTCCCCAGAAGACCTCACTGACCCTAGAGTGGCAAAGAGACTGATGCACCAGGTGAGTGGACACTTCCTGGACGAGGAGAGTAGAGGAGAGTGAGAGATTCTTAGGAACCCCTGGGAAGATCTGCAGGACACAGAAGAGTGACTGTTACACTTGGGAGGAGTCTAGTTTCTTATGAAGTATTAAAAGCTAGATCTAAGAATCCCTGCCTGGCTTTGCTTCTGCTTGTTTTTCCTGAGTTCTGAATTCTCCTTCTTTGCTCTATAAAAAAATTCTTTTCCTTACCCCCAGTTTCCTCAGGCTCTTAGAAGGTCATGCATTCTGGGGGAAGATCAATCATATTAATGGGCAAATAGGCAGGACTTTTGGTTGCAAGTAGCAAAAACCCAACTCATCATATTTTACAGAAAAGGCAAGGAATTGGCTGAGAAACCTAGAAGTGGCTGTTTCAGCTTCACTTCTGAATGACTAGGTCCAGCTGCTCAAACATGATCATCAGGGTTCCCTCTCCCTCTCTGTCTCTCTCTCTCTGTCTCTCTCTCTCTCAGCTCTGCTCTCTTCATTCTTCAGAACCTCTCTCCATATGTAAGAAAAAGTGGCTGTGACAACCCTAGATTCACAAGGCACTTCCTTTCCCAAGATCCGAATATCATACTTAGGAAGGACTGATCTCATTGATCTATAAGGGCCACCATGACTGAACCCAATGTGAATGGCATGGAATGGGCAGGACAGGCCCCAAAGGAAATAGAGATGCTAGGCAGAAGAAAACCCCATTGATGTAGGCTGTAGACTGGGACCAAGATTGGAATATATTTGTACAACAAATTGGGAAAATTCTCCTAAAACCCAGATCACTGAACAAAATTTCTAGTGGTAAAATTCTGGGGTTAGGGTTTTTGGGAATGGTTGAATTTTTGGAAGGTTAAAATGGGTCAGCTCAGCTTAGCTCTTGTGCCCAATTTTGCTACCAGGGGATGGGAATATTTGGGCCCTTGAATTTCCCTTAGGGAGAGGGAGGCCCATCAGACTCCTATAATAAGTAGTTCCCTGAACACAGCACGGAGGGTTTGAAGCAGGACAGCCAAATAAATGGCAAATGCCCACTGCACGTGATAATCAAAGTAGCAAGTGTGAATCCCAGTGGGAGAGGAAAGCCAGGGTTGTATCATATCTGAGCGCCCCACCCCAAAAGTGGAAGCTATTTCAGGGGTCAGAAAGAAACCAGGGAGTTAGCAGCAGGTCAGGAGCGGAGGTGCAGGAAGCAGGCCATGGTGGTGTCGAGCATCAGTTCTTGGGAGCTGGCCATCGGTGTAGGGCCCAGGGGTCAGACGAACAAGCAACGTTTGAGCCAGATAGATCTGGGTATAAATCCTAGCTGTGTAACATCTGGTTAGTTACTCCACATTACTCTCCTCTCTTATAAAATAAGGCTGATACTACCTGCTTTAAAAGTTCAATGTGAGGTTTAAATGACATAATGTGCACAAAGCCCCTAGCCCACGCCCAGCCCGTGGGAGGTTCGAGAAATGTTACTGGCCGCCTCATATGTTCTCTCCCACTGTCCCTTCCCGTACTTGGTCTGCAGGGAGCTCATCAGCCAAATGGGCTAGAAGTGCTCATCTGCTCCTTTTGCCCTCCAGCTCCGCCATGAATTGCACACCCACATGCCTCCCACCCAAGTCTCCCTGCTGCGTGTCAGGAAGGACTAAAGAACTTCAGCTGCAGCTAGGATGGCCGTGTGCCAAGAGCGGGGCTGTACTGCTTATGGCCTGGGACTGACAGCAGACCAAAACCTGTTACTATACCAAGATGTCCCTGGAAGGTTCCCATGAAGGTCAGCGGGCCTAACCCTTAACCCCAGGCATGGCAGCGGGACTCTGGCTCACATGTGCCTGAGTTATGTGGGGAGTGGGGCTTCCTCTGTTCTGTCTGTCCTTGGACTTACCTTGCACATAGATCATCTTTTGGTAAAGAGTGACTTGATCACCCATCTGTCATTGACTGTGTGCTTCCATCTTACAATAAAACTGCACTCAGCGTAGCCCAAATGTTATATTTTTGACCTGTGTGTTTTTGACATTTTTATGATACATCCTCACCGCCACCTTCCTCCTCCATGCTCCTCTGGTTCTTGGTGTGGGCCCGGGTTGCAGCACTTACTGAGGCTGGCACTGCAGCCTGTTGCACAGTGAGCTCCTTCAGAGCAGGGACCATATTTGTTTATCCCAGCGTCCGCCGAGCCTTGCAGGGTGCCTGGCCTGTAGTAAAATCACTGAGAATATTTGATGAATTGACTTGAAATGCAAGTTCTAGACACAGGCAGATTTAAAAGAAAGTCTGTAATACTCAATTATTCCTCTGCCCATATCTCATAAGTAACATTATTATTATTTTTAAATTTAAATGTGGCTTTTTTCTATTGTAAAAGTAGAACTTGCTTATGATTAAAAAAATTTTTTTTAATTCAAAAGGACCAAGGGGGGTAAAAAGAGAAATGGAAAGAGGAGTGGAAGAGAAAGAAAAAAGATGCTAAAATCTCACCTCTCATATACAATTATTATTAATGTATATACTCAACACCTCCACTTGGTCTGAGATACCACATATGCAACATTTCCAAAATCAGTCTTAATCTTTTTCCCTAAATTTGCAGTGCCTGCATCTTCCTCATACCAGTTAATGTCGTTTGTACATTGTATATCCAATACATCAGAAAATTTTGTTGGTTTTACTGTTGTACAAATATGCCTAGACTCTCACCCTTCCTTACATCTCCACTGCTCTCACCCTGGTCCAAGCTGCCATCATGTCTCACCTAGATTACTAATATCCTCCTCACAGGTCTCCCTAATTCTACCTTTACCTCCCCCCCTCCAGTCTAGTTCCAATACATCAGCCAGGTCTGTCTTTTTACAATGTAAGGCAGACCATGCCGCACCTTTGCTCCAAACCCTTCCATTTTATCCAGAGAAAATGCTATGGTCCTTCAATGGCCTGCAAAGCTGTACATGACCTGCACCCCCTGCCAGTCCCCTTAACGTGCAGGCTGCACTGCAGCCACACTGACTTCCTTGCCGCTCCTTGAGTGCACGAGGCCCTGGAAGCGCGCCCCTGCCCTGGCACCTTTGCACGCATTGCTCGGCCTGCTTAGAATGCTTTACCTTCCGATGCCCACTCGCCTAACTCCTCCACCTCCTTCACCTCCTCAGTGGGCCTACCTGGTCACCCTCTTCTGCTTCAGTTTTCTTTGTAACACTGGTCACAACATGTTATAATACATATTTTATTTATCTGTCTCACTCAACTAGAATGAGTCTGCTCACTGCCGTATCCCTTGTGTCTAGGACAGTGCCTGGCACATAAAAGGTGCTCAGTCAATCTTCGTTAAATGAACGAAGGAAACTTGGCAACTTGAATATTGCTCCGAATAAGGGGAGTACGTGTATTCAATTGACTCTTCCTCTTGCAGAGTGGGGGGATAATGAATTTTATAAAGTAGGTTGGACAAAATTAATTAAAACATTCATCCTGGCGTACTTGTTGAACGCCTACAAAAGAAGAAACAATATGTTATGTACCAGGAGGACTCAAAGATGTCTTAACTCACAAAATTAAAGTTAGTAGAGGAGGTTAGAAATGAATAGAAATAACAATCTTAAAGAACTTATCTACATCATATATGGCAAAACCAAAATGTCCTTAATATACAAAGAGTTCTTACAATGCAATATAAAAGGCAAACATACCATAGAAAAGTGAACAAATGGCAAAGGCAGGTAATTCACAAAGAAGAAATATAAGTGCCTCTTTTCCACAAAAAAGAAACTTTGACTTCATCAGCAAAAAAGGTAAATTAATACAGCAAGATATTTTTGTTACGTGTCAATAGGTAAAAGTTTATAAAAATTATAACATTTGTTTTAATCAGGGTATGAGAAAAGGGCACTCAAAACTTTGTTTAAATAAAACAACCTTTTATTTAATAGGTTTGAATAAAATTAGCGCAAACTTTTCAGAGAAGAGTTTGACTATCCAAAGTCTTAAAAATATGCAACCCTTTAACCCAGATTTTATTCCTAAGAGTTTATCTTAGGGAAATAATTAGAAATTTGTGCAAAGACCAATAAATAAATATGTTTATTATTTATGTATGGCTTCTGATTGGCACTACATTTATTGGGGTGGTCACTTCATAAGATATATAAATGTCTATTCACTGTGTTGTACACACGAAATTAATATAATATTGTACGTCAACGTAACTGGAAAATAATACTTTTAAATGTTCATTACAGAACTATTTATAACAGCCAATAAAAGAAAAACAAAACAAAACACAAGATATCCCAAGTGTAGCCATTTGGTTAGTAATAGTGTTATTTTATACAATCTATAGAAATGTTATTGAGATGTATATTTATGTACATGGAAAGAAATTCATGAAATATTATTCTGTTCTCTTTTCTTTTCTTAAGAAGAAACCATTAAAAAAAAATTCCAGGATACTCTTCACACTACATCCAGAGCTTTCCTTTCCAAAATCAAAGCTAGTCCTATTCTCACCTACAGTATTAAACCCCCCAACTTTAAATATAAGGGTCTTTGTGACACGGCCTCAGCCAACTTTCTCAGCTCTGTGTTCTATGGCCTCATCTCCTGTGTCGTATGTTCCTCCCACAGGGAACTTCTCTCTGCTTCGCAGTCACACTTTCTTTGACCAAGAGCGTTTGCACATCATGGTTCCTGCCCCTGCAATGTTTTCCCTTCCTCTGGTCCGTTCATCTGGGAAACTCCTATTCAGGCTTTTAAGCTCAGTTCATTCAGCACCTCCTCGTGGTGGCTTTCCTCAAATTCCCTAAAGAGGAAATTTCTTAGTCTATTTGTGTTTCTGTTACAACACTTAACATGCTATATCATGATTTATTTAATTACAAGTTCGTTAAATCATATGCACCTCAGGACGAGTGCCATGTAGTATCCATCTCTGTAGCCACAGAGCCCTGCATATGGAGGACACTCAAATGTTTGCTGAATGACTGAGATGATGGGCCAGTGAGTTCTGGAAGTTAAGAAAATGACATTCAGCCCTGGTTGGTGTAGCTCAGTTGATTGGATCATAGTCCCATAAACCAAAAGGTCGCGGGTTCAATCCTCTGTCAGGGTACATGTCTGGTTATGGGTTTGGTCCCTGGTCAGGGTGTATGCAAGAGGCAACCAATCGATGTTTCTCTCTCATATTGATGTTTTTCTTGCTCTCTTTCTCCCTCCCTTCTCCTCTCTGTAAAATCAATAATAATGTCCTCGGGCGAGATTTTTTTTTTTAAGCCTTAAAAAACATTAAAAAGAAAGAAAATGGCATTCAATGTTGAAATAAAACAAAATATAACTTTTGTGATGTAATTATTGTTAAGCTGTACTATAATTAAGGCATAAATGGAGAGCAGTTTGCATAAATGACTAACCCTACTGTTATATGAATCTAATCCTTAAAAAGTTTTTCTTTTCTTGCTTTGCACTTATTCAAATCAATGATACCTAATAAAGTGGATAATTTAATCTTAATTACATACATTTAAGGACATAAAGGTACACACAATGCTGATTACTGTTGTTGAAAACCAAAAAATTGGTAAAATAATGGGATACACTAATTAGAAGCATTTGGGAATCAAAGTATATAATTATGTTTATGTGTCTGTGTGTTTGCATGTGTGCGTGCGTGTGTGTGAGAGAGAGAGAGAGAGAGAGAGACAGGGAGAGAGAGAGCATATGAATTACTGGAGATGACCAAAATTAGAAGAAGTATGTTATAAAACCAACAAGAACCAAAGTACCTGGAGAAAATTCTCCAGTTATTTAAGATTCAAGGGTGTGTGTATATGAGGTGAAAATGCCACATATTTTCTAAGGACAAAGGTGGGTGTGGACCTTAACAAGGTAGCCTGTCTAAAGTCACCTGTGACTCAGCACAAACCCAGAGGGAAAAAACAAGGCCACGATGAGGACAATATGAAGTAGAACTTTTCTGACAAGAGACTTTAACTGGAGCTTCCGCCAGGGGCTGGCTTTCCTTCATTGCCCGTGAGGGGGACTGGCCACCAGTTAGTGGAAAGCAGTGAACGGTAAGTAATCCCATGGGTGTGCCCCAAGTTCAAATAAGTGGGTATCATTTTTCGGTATCAATAAATATTTATATTGGCATATTATGCCAGTTATATATTACTCGTCATCCTGGTCATTAAAAGCTGCCTGCCCCTGGCTCAGGGGCAGTTTCTGAAAGGCTTCTTTGAAAGCAGGAAAGGACATGCAAGGCAACTTATGTCTCTGGTAAAGCATCTCCCAGATAGCTCTCCTGGGGCCCCCTGAGGGTGTCTCAGCTGCCCACCACCAACCGGAAGTGAGGGTGGGTGGTCTGCTTCTCCTCTCTGCCAGGTAAATATGTGATACCTGGAGCCCTAAAGACGTGCCCATCAGTTCTTCAATCCAGGTACGTAAGTGGCAGGATCCAAACCACGGAGAGTCAGGGAGTGGCCTTGCTCTCTATTTGCCACTTTGCTTTTGTTATTTCAGGTTGTCCTTGCCCACGTTTGATGACACAAAGTAACTGTAACAATCATGTCTTGCACAGCATAGGTCAATCCCTTGCCAAGAGTCCTCACTGGGTTTAGGATGAGATGCAACATTTGGACCTTATGCTAAAAGAGAGCCTTTCGCTCCCTGATCTCGAGTCACGTTACAAAGTCCTCATCACACAACTTAGGACTGCAGTGGTCAGGGCTGGAGCCCCATTATCGGTCCGCCGTGCTTGCATCGTCCCCCACTGCCCCTTGTTTCACATCTCCCTCTTTCTCACTGCTGCACAATGCGCCCCACCTCCCCGCCCCATCTCTCTCCAGTGCAACATGTGCTACATTCGTTTTATTTAAAATTGTTTATATTTTTAAATTAAAAGGCCTTTTTTTAGAGTAATTTTATGTCCCCAGCAAAAGTAAGCCAAACGTATAAAGAATTCCCATACATTTCCTCTACCCCCATATTTACAACCTCCCCAACTAACATTCCCCACCAGAGTGCATTTGTCACCTACATGGGCACATCATAATCACCCAAAGTCCACTGTTTACATTAGGGTTCACTCTTGGTGTCATACAGTCTACGGGTTTGAAGAAATGTATGATATGCATCTACAACTGTAGTATCGGTATTTTTATGGCCCTAAAAATCCTCTGTGCTCTTCCTCTTCGTGTTTTCCTGCTCCCTAATCCCTGGCAATCACTGATCTTGTTTCTGTCTCCGTGGTTTTGCCTTTTTCAGAATGCCATACTTGGAATCGTAGGCATGCAGCCTTTTTAGATTGGCTTCTTTCATATAATAATATACCTTTAAATTTCCTTCATGTCTTTTCATGGCTTGATTCAAAGTTCATATCCTTTTAGTACTGAATAATGTTCCATTGTCTGCATGTACCATCGTTTATCTATTCATCTACTGAAAGACATTTTGGTTACTTCCAAGTTATGGCAATTATGAATAAAGTTACTATAAACATATACGCGACTGGTTTTTGCTTTTGTGTATGTGTGATTTGGTTTTGTTTGTTTGTTCGTTTGTTTTTTGGGAGTGGGGTAAGCTTGTTTATGACTTGCCTGGTCTTTTTTCTTTTGCATTGGAAGAGCGCAGTAACAAGGAGTCAGAGCCAAGCTCGTCTGTATTGACCTGGGGAAATGAAGGGACGTGATGAGCGCATACCAACACCAGCAGTTGTCACAGCAGGAGTTGCAGTGATATGATCATGATTGTAATTGCAGCGAGGTAACACCCAACGAAAGTATATTCCTCAGGCCTCTCCCTCGTTGAGCCTAAGTTTCCTAATCTGAAATGTAAATGATAAAAATACCTGCCTCGAAGAAGCTGGTGGGGATGAACATGTGGCAGTCTTGGGTACATAAAAAGTGTTCGGTCTATGTAATTGAATCAAAGTCAAAATCTGAACCCTGGCTGGCGTGGCCCAGTTGGTTGGAGTGTCGTCCTGTGAACCGAAGGGTTGCAGATTCGATCCCCAGTCAGGGTGAGCACAGAAGGCAGCCAGTCGATACTTCTCTCTTGCATCAAAGTTCCTCTCTCTCCTTCTCCCCTCTAAAAGCAATGAAAGAATGTCCTCCAGTGAGGATTAAAAAAAAAAGTCAAAATCTGATCTCTAATGTCTGTGGGACCCCACCTAGCAGCTGTAAAAAAAATAAGCTGTCATGTAACCATGAAGTGGCCGCTGACAGTTGCATTTCTGGTCCCAGCGCCCCTCTGGACAGGAGCTCTGAGGACAGCCCATGGGCTCTCAGGTGGCTGAATCAATAGAATTTTCTAATACCTCCAAAACATTTGCCTTTTCTACCCATTCTCTCCGTGGGTTATTCTCTGGTTTGTACAGGGTTCTCAGGTGACTGGATCCTTTCCTTACCTGGGGTCAGGGTTGGGGTGGGGGGGGGTCTCTCTGACTCAGGCACTACATTTTGGGAACAAGACTTGCAACAACAGTGCTCCTTGGGTGGCATTTTGAAGCCCACCGCTGCTTCTTTTATTCGGGGATTTGGCCCCAGGAAGTGATGGAACAGTAGAAGCAGTAAAGTTCCGTTCTGACCAGCAGGCTACTGCGACGCCTTTGGGGTCCTGCCCCCAGAGAATACTGCTGTTACTGCCGCTGCAAGCCCGAAATGGCCAGTGTGGAGTTCAAGGGCATAAACGCAAAATCCGCTGATTGTAACACTGCAGGGTGCCTTTTGAAAATGTGGCCAGGACAAAAATACCTGAGGTTTCAACTTCAGAAAAAGCTTTGCTTCCTCCCATGGGTTTGCTTTTCCCGTAGTCACCACAGTTCTCACAACTGATTATTTCCCTCATTGCTTAGGCTGCTACGTAGCTCAGAGTGCAGACTGTGTCCTGCCTCCCTGCACCTGAGGGAGAGCAATAGGTGTCCATACATGTAACACATTTTCGTGTGGCCATAAATTTTCTACTCCTTTGTGTAAATATGAAGGAGTGTGATTGCTAGATCATACAGTAAAAGTACGTTTAGTTTGTAAGTTAAAAACTACCAAACTGTCTTCCAAAGTGGCTGCACCATTTTGCATTCCCACCATCAATGAATGAGAGTTCCTTTTGTCCCATGTCCACACCAGCATTTGTTGTTACCAGTGTTCTAATAGGTGTGCATTGGTATCTCGTTGTTTTAATTTGCAATTTCCTAATGACACATGATGTTGAACATCTTTTCATATCCTTACTTGCCAACTTATATCTTACTTGATGAAGTCTATGTTTAGGTCTCCTGCCTATTTTTTAATCAGATTGTTTGTTTTCTTATGGTTTAGTTTTAAGTGTCCTTTGTATATTTTGAGCATTCTAACAGGTCCTTGATCAGATGAGATTTTGCAAATACTTTCTCCCAGTCTGTGCCTTGTTTTCTCATTCTCTTGACATTGTTTGTCACAAAGCAGAAGTTTTTAATTTTAATGAAGTCTCGCTTATCCGTTCTTCTTTCATGGATCACATCTTCGGTGTTGTATCTGAAAAGTCATTGCCACCCCCAAGGTCACTAGGTTCTCTCCTATGTTCTAGGAGTTTTAAACTGAAGTCTATAATCTGTGTTTTGTGTTTCACACTTCATTCTATGATCCATTTTGAGTTAATTTTTGTAAAAAGTATAAGATCTGTGTCTAGATTCATTTTCTTGCATGAAGATGTTCCGTCGTTCTGACAGCACTTGCTGAGAAGGCCACCTTTGCTCATTGTGCTGCCTTTGCTCCTTCATCCAATATCAGCTGACTAAATTTACATGGGTCTAATTTGGGGCTTTCTATTCTGTTCCATTGATCTATTTGTGTTTTTTCAGTTTTGGGGGTTTTTTTTTTTGTTGTTGTTGTTTTTTTTGCCAAGACCACATTGTCTTGATTACTACAGCTTAAAGTATTTAGCTTAAGAGTAAGCTTCGATGTTGAGTAGCGTCAGCCCTCTGACTGTGTTCTTCTTCAATATTGAATCAGTTGTTCTGGGTCTTTTGACTCTCCGAATAAACTTCAGAACCAGCATGTCAATATCTACAAAAAAAATCTTGCTGAGATTTTGATTGGGATTGCACTGAATCTATAAATCAAGTTGGGAAGAACTAACATCTTAACAATATTGAGTCTTCCTATCCATGAACATAGGATATATCTCCATTTATTTCGTTCTTTGACATCTTTCATTCGTTTTCTAGTTTTCCCTTATATAGATATAAATAGGAATTTTGTTAGATTTATACCTAAGTATTTAATTTTGGGATTTACTAATGTAAATGGTAATGTGTAATTTCAAATTCCATTTGTTCACTGCTGTTATATAAGAGAGCAACTGACTTCTGTACATCAACCTTGTATCCTGCAACCTTGCTAAAATCACTATTAGTTACATATTTTCTACATCAATGATCATGTCATCTGTGAACAATGACGATTTTGTTTTTTCCTTCCCAATCTGTATATCTTTTATCCTCCCCCCTTTTTTGGTACGTGAATTAGTTAGGGCTCCCAGTATAAAGTTGAAAAGCAATTCAGATTTTGCTTTTCAGTGTTGTACTGGGTTGGGAGCGGACACCCTTGCTTTGTTCCTAATCTTAGCTGAAAAGTTTTCAGTTTCTCACTATTAAGCATGATAAGAGCTTTAGGTTTTTTGTAGATTTAAATTTAATTTTTCAATTACAGCTGACATACATTATATTAGTTTCAGGTGTACAATATAATAATTAGACACTGATGTAACTTACAAAGTAATCACCCCATAAGCCTAGTACCCATCTAACACTATACAGACTTATCTTCATCAGCCTGAGGAAGATCCCTTCTATTCCTAGTTTGCTAAGAGTTTTGATCATAAATGGGCATCTGATTTTGTTAAATGCTTTTTTTTTTTGCATCTATTGATGTGATCACATGATTTTTCTTCTTTAGTCTGTTCATGTGATAATTTCGTTAACTGCTTTTTGCGTGTTGAACCAGGTTTGCATATCTAGGATAAATACTACTTGGTCGTGGTGTGTAATTCTTTCTATTCATTGTTAGATTAGATTTGCTAATATTTTTTGTGGATTTTTTGCACCTATGTTCATGAGGGCTATTGCTGCATAGTTTTCTTTTCTTATGATGCCTTATTCTAGTTTTGATATTAGGATAATACTGGCCTTATAAAATGAGTTAGGAAATATTCCTTTTGCTTTAATCTTCTGAAAGAGATTATGGAGAATTGGTAGAGTTTCTTCCTGAAATGTTTGGTAGACTTCACAATGAGCCTACTTGGGCTCTGTGCTTAATTGATAAATGAAAACTGGGGTTAAATGAATGTGGCTATATATGGAGACATGATTACATTTTGGGGCATTTGAGGTTAAAGCCACAGCTTTGTACACGAGAAGGACTTCACCTGCTGGCAGAAGTCATTCTCTATCTAAGGCAGACAGTTTGGAGTCTCGGCTCAGATGAAAGACCACGTTACTGCGGGAACTTCCTCTGACACCATTACTCACTCGCCTACAGGAGTGAGCCTGAGCACCAGGTTTGTATCATGTGACTTCCTTTCCTACCTCAGGGCCACACTAGATTGGACCAGAGATGGACAACTGACATAATTTGGACCAATCAGGTTATCTCTGCAGGGCTTTGGTCTTTAAGACGGAGAGGGAGTTACCCAGTTTCTGCAGAGTTGGAATCGAGGTCCAGAAGAAACAGGAGTTATGGACAGTTGTTGTTGGAGTTGTTACATGAGAACGCTGTCAAGTTCTGCCTGTGAAGAGAGAAGGATAAGGTGGAAACTGATCTGGTTGCTGGAAACAAGCAGAATGGGGCTGAGGGACTGGAGAGTGGAGAAGCTCAGAAGACTCTGCCTGGAGTCCAGGAAAGGAAGAAGTATGGGAGGTATTGCTACCGTCCTTCAGAGGGCCACACCTCGGCTTGTGCTGGGGTGAGGGGAAGAAAGTGATGTGGAGGGAGAAGCAAGGATACAAGTCTGGGCTGGAGCAACATGGAGTACTGAGAGCTGAAGCAGGACTGGGTGTAACCCACCTCTGCTCCTCCACCTCCTATGCCTAGCCCTTTGGCCAACAGAGGAAAATGACAAATGGAACCCACGGCTTTGCAAACACAAAAAGTCAGAGAGATTTTATTTAAGTAGACTTTAATTAGAAGTAAACTGGAGAGTTTTATGTACAAATGCATTTTGGTTTTGAAGTGGGAGCTATCACCCCCATTATTAGCTCGTGTGTGTGTGTGTGTGTGTGTGTGTGTGTCAGTTTCCTTCTTGTGAGAATCCATTGGTTTATGTAGCAGATCTTTACAGTCTCTTCCAGTTCACCTTCTGTGTCTACCGATAAGTTTTGCTCGTCTTTATCATTATTCATTCTCCTTGAAGAATCCTGAATCACCTTCAGTCATCTTCCTTTTTCCAATCTGTCCAAAGTGAGGCTGGGGTGGGTCTTGAGGTATCTTAAGCCACAGCTACCGCCTTGGAGCCAGGCTTCAGCTTTCTGAGTCCAGGGGGTACGAGTACCGGATTTCGGAGCGCCAGAAGTGCAGGACCACAAACACTACGACTCCGAGTAGCAAGAGGGCGCCCAGGGCCCCAAAGAGAATCCCGAAGAAGGCGCCGAGTTTCATGCTCAGGTGCTCACAGTGCTCGCCCCAGGGCGTGTAGATGGAGAAGGGCACGCAGCTGGGGACAGAGAGAGGAGACACAATCAGTAGTGGGGAGACCGGTGCTCAGCTTCGCCACCCCCTCCTGAGGCGAGGCCTGCGATTTTCTACTCTTGAGGTTGGGCTCCCCGTCATGGAAAAGAGGCCCGCTTAGCCCCGAGGTGGAGCTGAAGAGCGGGCGCCGGGCACACGAAGCAGACGTGGCACGAATTCACACGGGGTCAGCGTCACCCAAACGGGGTGGGGGCGGGGCGCTGCGGAGCGGGGCTGGCCGCAGGTGAGCTTGCGCAGTCACAAACCCATCCCCGCCCCGGGGGCTGGTGGTGGGGAGCTGGGCCCCGCCCTCCGCTCCACGCGCACGCGCCCCCTCCCGGAGAGAGGGCAAGGCGGGTCTGCAACTGCAGTGGGGGGAAGGCAGGAGGGCACTGATGTGACAGGAGGGCCCAGGTGGCGCTGCCCTTCTCCTCCTTAGCAGGCCTGCAGACTTAGTGCATTCTTCTCACCGGAGCCCCTCAGACTGTTGATGGACCAAGGGGACATAAGGCGCCAGTCTGAGAGGGCCTCCCATGCCTGGAACTCTTAAGAAGGGGCAGGGCCCCGCTGAGACCCAAGATAAACGGTTCCTTTTTTCCACAAGGAGACAGCAAGGTGCCCCCCCAAGAAACAAAGAAACAAAATCAGGTGGGAGAGTTTGACTTTGGAACACATATCCTGCTACTTGACTTACTGGGTAACTTGAGCAGGGCCCTCATCTCTGAGCTGCCGTTTTCTCCTCTTTAAAATAGTCACAATGCCTACCTAGTAGCCAGTTTGCGTCTCCGAGATAATGTGGCACCTTTATTTTCACACAGAGCAGGCACTCACACCTTTTCTTTTCCATTGTTCCCTTTTCTCTGATCCCTGTTCTCTCAGTTACAAAGGAACGGTCATAACTTTCAGGTACCATGCTCACTGCATGTCCCTTGCAGCATCTTTGCCCAGCTTGGATTCCCCAGCACTGCCCTCTGCCTCCTGCCCCACTCACCTGCAGCGGGGCCCATCTGGCAGGTGCTGGCACTGGCCTCCGTGCTCACAGTAGCCCTCACTGCATGGAGACATGCAAGTGAAGCCACCTTGTGGGCTGTAGACCAGTTTGTAGCCCTTGTAGCCATTGCATTTGAAGTAACTCCGCAGCATGCTAACATTCACTGTTAGGGAGGACACAGATGAACACAGAAAGCAACTGATTAACACCAAATCTATACTTTTCAATCAAGAATTTCATTTTAGACATCTATCCTTAGAAATAACTGGAAGAATGCACAAATACTTATGGATGGATGTCCAGAGCAACATGGTTTGAACAGTAACAATGTTTAACAGAAGCTTTGTTAAATACGGGATATCGTGCAATCAGTAAGCACTGGTATGGGAAACACACTGGCAAAGAGAGTATGCTTTGAAGTCAGCCCGATCTGAACTGAAATTCAAACTCTACTAATTACTAGTTGTGTGATTTGGGGAAATCTCTTAATTCTTTCAGTCTCAGTTTCCTTACGTTAAAAAAAAAGAAAAGTTAATAGCACCTATCTTGCTATGAAAGTTTAAATGAGATAATATGAGAATATTCAGTAGAGTGCCTGACACAGTAAGCACTAAATTAATGGTCACTGTCAGTATAATATTCTATTTAAAATATATTATACCATACCATATTAAAATGTATTATAAAATAACATATTAAATGGGAATATGCACACAACATTCAAGGTAATGTGTTCACAACTATTTAGTAAGGTTATGAAGAATTCAGTGTAAGTTGAATGCTTGACTACAGAGGAAATTTGGTGTGTGTGCAGGTGCCTCCGGATGAAAGAAAAATTGGAAGGGTGCGTGCAAAACAGAGTTGTCTCTGGGGATTGGAAACACGGG
>PVJD01011650.1:0-44879 GCA_004026545.1 Mormoops blainvillei | reverse complement strand
TGTTACCCCCAAAGCCTCCAATGTCCCGGGTGGCCTCCACCTGGCCTGCTCCTCAGCCTCCGACTGGCATTCAGGAGGACCGTGCAGGGCCTGCTCTACCTCTAGGGACCAGGCCCTGGAGGCCACCTCATTGGCCGGCTCCTGGATATTTGTTAATCATAAACCCCAGTATCCAGGAGCTGGCTATGACAGGGCAGGGCGCCTGTTCTCCACTCACGTCTGTGATTGCTAGTAATTAGCTGGGGTGGGAAGGGGGCTGTTAGCATATTCTGGAACAGCCTAAAAGGCTGCACAGGGCTTCTGGGCAGTCCCTGTAGTTTTGAGTGTGTGTTGCGGGTTGTTGGTTAGGGGTTACAGACCCTTCAGCTATGATGACTAATTTCAAAGCTGGGTCCATGTAGAGCAGCAGTGTTCACCTGGGTGACAGTGCCCATTTCCCCCACCTTATTCCAGAGCATGGGGGAAGACAGCCAGCTTTTTGCTTTGATATGTAATCCTCGGCCAAGGAGCCAAATCCGCTTCATCTACCAAACTGCATCCCTTCCCTTCCAGCACCAAAGGCTCTCCAGTAACCGTTTGATTTTGCTGGTGGAGCATTTGGGATCTGGAGCTACCTGGTTAATGAAAAGGACATTGTTCCTAATTTGGCTGAAAACGACTTTTCTCCAAAAAGACTTGTGGGGCTTATGTTAGCTTCTTCCCCAGGAAATGGCACTGCTTTGGTTTGTTTGGGTTTTTTTCCTTGTTAGAAAGAGCTGAAAACACTATCTGTAGTTACAGCAATAAAGCCGGTAAAACCGCTCTTTATAACATGCAAACTAATAAACATACGAGTTCATTTCATCAGTAGTCCGACATCTCACAATGGCAAAACGCTTAAGAGTTCAAAGGCATGGCAGATATTGGCATGCTTGCGTTCTGCTACAGAGAGTGCAAAATGGCACCTTTCTGGTATTAAAAGCCTTGAAGGAATGCATATCCTCTTCCCCAATAATTCCGCTTCGGGAAGCTATCCTAAAGAAAGAGAAACATGCACCAAGATTTACTTGTTAAAGGGGGGCAAAAATAAAAGCAACACAAATGTGTAACCGAATTGCGTATGCGATAGGTAACAGCAATAAAACGAAAGCGCACAGTTCGCGCTCTTCTCAGGCTCTCTGAGCAGCAGCCGCTCCGCCTTCTATCTCTGGCTTCATTTGCTCCTTCTCTTCCTGCGGAGCCACTTTCCTCCCAGCGCTGGGACCACTGTCTCCATTCCGCAGCGGGAGCCGCTTGTCCCGGGCGGCCGCCTTGCACCCCTGGGCTTTTCCGCCCGCAGTTACTTCGGGCGCCCCCCCATGCTGGCGCCCTTGGCCCCACTGCCTTTACCCGGGATTTCGGACCCCGGGTACTGCCCCCCCGCCCTACCTTCTCCCTCCCTCCCTTCCAAGGGGAGGACGGTCCGTGTCTTACCCCTCAGACTGGCGCCCCAGCACCTCGGCCCAACAGCAGCCTCGCCCCAGCACAGGGCACCCCTCGGGCCTCTCCAAAGAAGCCGCGAAAGAAGGTGCGGGCCAGGCCGGCGCGGCAGCGGCCCAGCGGCTTCCACCAGTGCCAGCAGCACTGGCCCAGCCCGGAGAGCGGGCGGAGCTCAACCGGCTGGGGCAGAGCGCAGCACTGGAAGTGCTGGAACAGGCTGTCCCCAGGGCCTCGGGTCCAGCCAACGCAACGCCTACCGAGGAAGAGACTTTCCCTGGTCTGCTGCCTCCCTTGGCGCCTGGCCAGCCCTTGTTTAGAGAAGAGGAAAATCGGAGAAAATGACCGTTCCCCAGGGCAGCTTGTTCTTGCCATGCACTAGTGTGAGCAACCAAAGATAAACAGACAAAAAGCAAAAGTAACCGCTAAGAGCACCGTTGCAAAAAGAAATGAAAACTTTTGGCAGGATTCTGTTTCGTCTGATATAATTCGGAAGCAGGGTGGGGAAAAAAAGCCTTTTAAAAATACTGAGAACATTAAGAAAAAAGCATTTGAAGAAATCAGCATTTCTAACTGAAGTGAGCCAATGGAAAATTATCCTGGGGCAAAGTTTAGTGATCCACCTTCTCTCAGTGTTCTTTCACCGACTGGGGAGTCACTGGATGGGGAGCAGTATTGAAAATTCCAACCAAAATAGGGAATTGATAGCAATACACTTAAAAACTTGCCTAAGAGTTCAAACTTAGATCTTGGATTTCAGTATGTATATAAAACATTTTTTCCAAGATTTCTGCACTCTTGAATATTAGCACAGAAATGGAAATTTGCCTTGTTGCAAACTACAAGTGCAAAAGATGAATTTAAAAAATTACAAGCTGCTTGTATTCTTATATTTTGTAAATACTGTATAGCATGTATTGTGTGTGTATTGCTCATACTTGAGAAGTACATTATAGCTTTGTTATGAAAGCACATATTTTGCCCAAATGGTAGGTGTTTTGTATACAAAGAAGGGAGAGATTTTAAGTGTGTGCCAAGGCACATGGCAGACCAATTTATTTGCACAAGATACTGACATTTTTCAACAGCTGTCAAATCTCAAGGTGAAGATCCTAAATGTGAACCATTTACTAATGCACTATTGAAATTTAAATGTGTGGCACAATCATTGTAAAGATGGCATTTGTCTGCTTCTCTAAATTGATTTCTGCCTTCAAATCTGTAATTACTAAAAAAGTTCTCATGTTTACCAAACTTAATTTCTGGTTTTTTGGTTTATATCCATATTCAAACTTGAAATATCTCTAAGTTTAATGCCAACAAACTCGACTGCAATTAAATTTTTAAATAATAGCAAGTTTGCCCTCTTCCCCCCTTAAAAAAAAAAATGAACGTGCTCTAGAGCGCACGGCATCTGAGGTCTGGAGGATCTGAAATTTAACGCCGACCACAGCACTTTGAGCTTTGGGGGGTGCTTTGGTTCTCTAAGCTTTAGGGGAAAGTTGCCTTTATAATGGAGAGGTCTGGGGGCACCATCTGAACCAAGAGATCAAATTTGGTATCACCAATGTGGGGGACAAATGACATTATGTGCCTCTTGATGACATGTAACAGGGAGGACATAAAATCGATCTACCTACTATTATTCAAAAAAATATTTGAATTGACTCAAATTATGAACAATTCCAGATTGTGGAATTCTGAAAGACATCTACAGCACTTTAAAAAAAGTCAACTTTTTTTTAAAAAAGGGTTGTTCTAGATTAAAATAGACTAAGAGCCATGACAATTAAATACAATGTAGGTGAGTACCATGAGGTCTGCAACTTACTTTGAAATAATTCAGAAGAAAAACAGGTGTGTGTTTGTGTGACATGCAGATAGGTACTTGACACACACCAAATACAGCAAATTATTAACAAATGGTGAATTCACATGAAAGAAACATGGATGTTCATTGTAATATTTGCAATTGTTTTGTATGCTTGAAATTTTTTGGAGTTGAGAGACCAAGTCTGGTTCCTCACTGGTAAATCTCTTGGGGTTGTAATGAGGACCGAGGCAGTGCTTATAAAGTGCTTAGCACAATGCACGCAAGAAACGTTAGCTATGTGCTTCTGTACTTTACCATTAATGATCGTGAGGGAAACCCTTAGTTTGTTCCCTCGTTATTCCTACCTCTCCACTTTCTAGTGCATGGCAGGATCACAATTCTCCACCCCTTTTGAAGTTGGCATGGCCATGACTGGCTTTGGACAGTGAAACACGAGATAAGTGGTATGTCACTTCCATGTGGAAGCTTTAAGAGCCACCTTGTAATTCATTGTTCCTTTTAGCTGTGCAGTGATCCATGAAGCACATGTTGAAATGAAACCTTCAGCAGACGGGGTTCCTGAGTCACTGCAATGAGTTTTCCTACAATTCACACTGGCTTCGTAGAGTAAGCAAGGAACTTTTGTCACGTAAAGCTAATGAGCTATCGAGACCAGAACCGCAGCCTAATCTACCTCAGAACTCCACAAACCATGGCCCTTGGGGCAAATCCTGCCCATCATTTCTTTCTGTACGTAACAGTCACACTCATCATTTACATGTTGTCTGCAGATGCTTCTGAACTGCAATGGCAAGAGTTCTGTAGACACAGCAGAGATCACATGGCCTGCAAAGCTGTAAATAGTTTCTATCTGGCCCTTTACAGAAAGGTTTGCTGACCCCTGACCTAGCCTACCTTGAATGATACAATCAAAATATAAAGTGAGAAAAAATTCCAAACTATTTATAAAACATGATTTTACACTTGCAGGAGGACCTTGGGCAAGTTACTATGATCTTTACTGGCCATGTGTCAAATGGGGGTAATAACAGCATCTATCCCATAAAGTTTTAAGAAAATGAAGTTAATTCTTGTGTTTAAAACAGAACGAGGAAGCTTGGAAGGGGGATGCTAGAGCGTCCAGAAGTAAGAGCAGGGATATGACCTGGCACATAAAACCGCTACGGGAAAACCCTAGTATCTTGTAGATATTCAATAAATGTTTGCAATTACTATTCGAATTATATAAAAATAAAATATATTTGCAGGGAAATGGAAGACTAGAAGGAAATAACAAATAACACTATTAGTGATTATCTTTTAAAATATTAACAGGTAGGATTACATTTTTTTCCCTTTTGTTATAGCACTTTGTGTTTTAAAATTTTCTATGATGAACATATATAAATTTTGTAATCAGAGAAGGAAAACCAATGTTTTTATAAATGCTGAAAATTTTTAATATTTCTGTCATCTCACAAAACATCTTTTGTTGACATTCTACAAATGACACTATCCAATAATGTCCCAATACTTTCTTCTTGTGAAGATAGTTTATATACCTATAAAAATAAAAGACAAATTATGACTTGCTAATTATTCATGCACTACTAACTTTTAATATACAAATATGTATAAATGAAATTATTATTTAATTTTTGGGATAATGGTATGAAATTACAAGTGTGATTAAAATATGCAAAGTAGATGGCAATTCATCACTTATGTCAAAAGTGCTCTTTAAATTGAAGTTATAGTGGTAACTCTAAACATAGAAACCAAATTTGTACGTTTTAAAAGCACACATCTAGACATTATTTCCATACTAAAGTTACGTATATTATATTACAAATGTACTATGTCAGCTTGATATTTAAAGTTATCTATTCTTTCTTAGAGATTGATTTTTTAAAGATTTTATTTATCTTTAGAGTGAGGGAAGGGAGGGAGAAAGGTAGGGAGAGAAACATCACTGTGCGAGAGATACCTGATCAGTTGCCTCTCACGCGCCCCCAGCCGGGGACCTGGCCCACAACCCAAGCATGTGCCCTGATCGGGAATTGAACCAGCGACCTTTCGGTTCATAGGCCAACCCTCAATCCACTGAGCCACACCTCAAGGCTCTTAGAGAATGCTTTTATAACTTTTTAATTATATTTTACATAGACCTGCATCTTCCAATTCTTTGTATCTATAATTACTTTTCAAGTAATTTTAAATTATATTAACCTTTCTTAGAAGTTCAAAAAAAGACCACTGGTGAGCAACGGCAAACAGCATTGGTATTATTCCTCATCTAGCACACTCTACAAATGTGGATTTACAAACCTTTTTGACTTCTGTAATATTTGTTATTTCAGGAAGATTTTCCAGAGAAACTTGATGACCTTCTACTTGAGATATTAGGTTTTCTTTATCTATTTTTTTTTCTCCATCTTCAATGTAAACAATTAGAAGTGAAGAGTCATTTGCTGAGATACCAAATTTTTTCAAAGCTTCTGAAATCTAAGGGAAAAAAAAGGAGATAACCAGTAGTTTCTATATCTGAAGTATCTGCCATCTGCTTTCTTTTCTGCTCAGGTTATTTTTACACCCTAAGGATTCTCTGTTCCTACAGTTCTTATTGTCAACAGTCCCTTCCCAATATCTACCAGTCCTGCCTCCAGAGGACTCCTCTCAAAGGTACACCTCATTCCTACAGAATCAAGCCCAGACTTTCTGGCACAGCACACAAACGACCCCCTCCTCCAGCTCGAGGTGACCCTAAGCCATGCACTCCTGCCTTCTAGCCAGTCTGGACTGTTGGGAGATCCCATCACTTAATTCTTCTTTGCCTGGCTCACACTTTGTTCTGTGCCTGGGTGCTCTCATCCTTCGAGGTCCTGTTCAAATGTCATTCCCCACTGTACTGTCCTCCTTACAGAATAAATTGTTCTTTACTGTTCCTACACATATGAATTGTTATTCCCATTATATCATTTATCTTAGGGCACTTGAACTTCTGTTTTATTCATCTGGTTTTCTCAGGAACGTATTTGTTTCTTCTGTCTCTAGGATTGTAAGTGGAATAGGGACAAACTCAACAGATGTTTATTGAATTGAATAGTTTCTTGAATTATTTCAAATGATCTCAAAGAAACAATAATTACGTGCTAGTTTTTTCCTCCAAGTACTGGGGGATTCTATTACCATGCATTTTATAAATATTTCAAACATTTGTATTTTAAGCCATACCACAAGTTTCCTAATTTCTTTTGATGACATACCTGCTTGAGTTATTAATAGTAGTAGTAATATGAAAACTTAATCAGCAAAATTTGTTATTTTTTTATTTTTATGTGCCACATGTGGAATGTCTTTAACTCAATATCTTTGATTACTCTCAGTATCTCAAACCACAAACTCCTCCTCTGCACTGAGTGTGTGAACAGCGTACGTTAAGGGCTGTCCTGGGTGCCGGGCAGGCTTCTGGTGTATGGAAGAGACATGAATTCTACCCGCAAGGAGTTTATAGGGGGAATAAAGGATGCGTATGATAACACATAAATATCCATGCCCACTGTTTTATCATTTAGATTTTGATACCATTTAGAGGGATCTTCCTGGCCTTATATAGATAAAACTATCCTCATTTAATGTGGCGAAAATACTCAACCTAATAAATGAATTTGGTAAAGTAGCAGAATACAAAGTCAATATTCAGAAATCAGTGGCATTTTTATACACCAATAATGAACTATCAGAAAGGGAAACTAAGAAAGCAATCCCATTTACTATAGCAACAACAACAACAAAAATAAAGCAACTCAGAATAAATTTAACCAAGGAGGTAAAAGACCTGTACTCCAAAGCTTATTTTTCTAGTAAGAGGCAGTGCTAAGCCTCAACTATCTGTCCAGACCTCTTATCAGTATTATTTTGGTTTGTAGCTAACAACAGGCTTACAGAAATTAAGCCTTCAACTCCACACTGGGGGACACACATGTTATGGTAAGGTCAACAGAAGTAAAGTAAGTAAAATCTATATTAATTACGTTGTTATTCGGGGACAGGTTGAAAATAATTTCAGTTGCTAGAGTTCTCGTCTTCATTTTTCCTAGTTTGTAGAGATGAACTGCTTTGTTTGCTGCCACAAGTATCTGAAATGGATCGACGATCTACCAAAGAGAACAAAAAGAATTACATGCAGAGAATTTGAGTACTCTGAAGATGCAGACCCTATCTCATGGTCACTCCAAGGTCAGGCTGTTATTACTTCATTACGATTCCTATGGACTATGTTTTCAAAATTGTGATCTCAAGGACCTGGGTGTTCAAAAAAAAAAAAATCATAGAATTTTAAAGCTGCAAAAACTTAAATAGTAAAAAATTTGAAAATAATATTTATCAAGGACTGCTATGGGAAAGGTCATATTCTAAACATTTTATACCTGTATTATTTTCTTTAAATCTTAAAACTACCCTATGAAATCGGTGTTCTTATTCACCTGCACTAGATAAGGAAATGAAGGCAACGCATCTCTGGGTTTGAATGCCAGCTCTGTCACTTAGTAACGAAGGAATGCAGCCAAATTCCTTAGTGTTTTATCTGTTAGATGTGGGTAATCACAGTATTTCACAGAGGGGCTGTGAAGTGAGTTAGAATTTATAAAGCACTTAGAACAATGCCAGGGACAGAGTAAACACTGTATAAAGGTTGGCTACCATTTGTGCATGGTCATCATAGCTGGCAGAGTTGGGATTAAGTCCTGCAACGTGATTCCGCAGTGCATGCTCTTCGGCCCGATGCAGTACCTCCTCTGCAAGACTTTCTGGTTCAGATGAGAAGTGGAGAGCCAGCTGCCTGCCATTTTGGAGCCAGACCTTTCCTATCTCTCAGTATAGGACCTGACACTTCAGCTTCTGTTCACTGTTAAATTCCAGGTTGCCCAAACCTGACTCCGCTCCATAGCTTGGACAAGAACTTTTTACCTGCAGGTGACAATTTTAGGCTAACCTATAACATCATGAAAAGTTAACATATTCTTAAACGCCCCGTATGACTCACTCATTCTCACATGCAACTTACCACTGCAGGGTTTATTAATGAACCACCAATGGCACCTCCCATGGCCTTTTTTCTCAAGTCTCCAGCATTTTTTACATCTTTAAATAACAGAAGGGTCACCCTGCATTCAGGAAATAGGTCCAGCTGATGTGTTAACTGCATTTTATAGGGAAGCGGGAAGCAGGAGTCCACTGCATAAAACCAGAAAGACCAAAAGACTTCATTTGTTTAAAAGTTAACATTATAACTCATAAGAAATAAACATCCTCGCTAACAAGTAAAAATAACTTTAATAATAAGATGATGGAACTGTTAACTAGAAAAATCCATAGCAAAAGCACATCCTTATGAGATGCTCTCTTCCTAACCCCGTGGAGTTTTCCATAGCTTCCTTTACTTGGGAAAGGATCAGGGTTGCTGCCTAATCCCCGGGTTGTACGGATGAGTCTCAGATGTATGGTTGAGAGGCAGCTTCCCCAACAGACCTTCTGCTTAGCCTTTTTAATATTCTGATCTCACCATTTTATTTGCATTTTAGCAGAACCTAGACATACGTATCAAGGAAGAAAATAATTTTATAGAAAGAAATACAACACAATTCAAAGACAGCCATTTCACACATGGAATTTAAGCAGAGAGGGCACGTTATTAAATAATAATATTGGCCTTTTCTTAAACATAAGTTTAATAAGGAAAGGAAAGGTTATATACATAGACATAAAAGATGCATAAGAGACAACTTGAATAACTAGAAAGACAAGACATAACTATAACCTTGGATGGAAAGACAAAGTACTGCAAAGATTTGATCTTTTAAACAATTTCAATCAAAGTCTTAATGAGATTTTTGAGTGAGGCAATTTGGTAGGTTCATTTTATCTTCCTACCTGGTAGGTTCCATTTCTAGAACTCTTTCTCAAGGAACAAATTGGAAATCTGAGAGTTTATGTAAAAGATGTCATTCTCATTCTAACAGTAAAACGTTGAAAACCTATTACCTAAAAACAGGGGATTGGTTGGTACCAAACCACCATTAAAAACTGTAGTTTCGCAAAACATTAAACAGATCATACACCATGATTAAGTGGGATTTATTCCAGGGTTGCAAGGATGGGACAAGACTTGTAAATCAATAAATGTGAACATCACATAAACAAAATGAAAGACAAATATCACATGATTATATCAATAGATGCAGAAAAAGCATTTGATAAAATCCAGTACCCATTTATGATAAAACCATCAGCAAGGTGGGAATAGTGGGAGCATACCTCAACATAATAAAGGCCATATAAGAAAAACCTACTGCCAACATCATATTCAATGGGCAAAAATTAAGAGCATTTCCCTTAAGATCAGGAACAAGACAGAGATGCCTGCTTTGACCTCTCTTATTCAACATAGTGCTGGAAGTCCTGGCCACAGCGATCAGACAAGAAGAAATAAAAGGCATTCAAATTGGAAAAGGGGGGGTAAAACTGTCATTATTTGTAGATGACATGATACGGTACTTAGAGAACCCCAAAGATTCCACCAAGAAACTACTAGAACTGATAAATGCATTCAGCAAAGCACTGGAATACAAAGTCAATATTCAGAATTCAATGGCATTTTTATACACCAATAATGAACTATCAGAAAGAGAAACTAAAAAAATAATCCCATTTACTACAGCAACAACAACTATGAAAAAAGCACCTAGGAATAAATTTAACCGAGGTAAAAGACATGTAATCAGAAAACTATAGGACAACAAAGAAGAAACTGAGGAAGATGCAAATGAATGGAAGTATATACAATCTTCATGTATAGGAAGAATTAACATCATTAAAATGCCCATACTACCCAAAGTAATCTATAGATTCAATGCAATTCCTATTTAAATACCAGTGCAATATTTCACAGATCTAGAACAAATATTCCAAAAATTTATATGGAACAAAAAAGACCCTGAATAGCCTCAGCAATCTTGAGAAAGAAGAACAAAGAAAGAGGGACCAAAATACCTGATATCAAACTATACTACAAGGCCACTGTAATCAAAACAGTCTCGTACTGGCATAAGAACAGACACATAGATCAATGTAACAGAACAGAGAGCCCAGAAATAAACCAATGTCTTTGTGGTCAATTAATATTTGACAAAGGAGGCAAGAGCATACAATGGAGTAGAGTCTCTTCAATAAATAGTATTGGGAGAACTGGACTGGTACATGCAAAAAAAATTAAACTAGACCACATCTTACACAATACACCAGAATAAGCTCAAAGTGAATAAAAGACTTAAATATTAAGTAATGACACCATAAAAATCCTAGAGGAAAACATAGGTAGTAAAATTTCAGATATCTCACATAGCAGTATTTTTGCTGTTATATCTCCTAGGGTGAGGGAAACAAAGGGAAAACAAACCAAATGGGACTACAGCAAATTAAAGAGCTTCTGCACAGAAAAAAAAAAAATCATCAAAATGAAAAGGGAACCAGTTGTATGGGAGAACATACTGGCCAACACCACATTGGACAGGGGTTTAATCTCCAAAATATGGAGAACTTACATGACTCAACACCATAAAGACAAACAATCTAATTAAAAGATGGGCAAAGGACCTGAATAGACACGTCTCCAAGGAGGATACACAGAGGGTCCACAGACATATGAAAAGATGCCCAACATCACTAGCCATCAGACAGATGCAAATTAAAACCACAATGAAATATCATTTCACACCTGTCAGAATGGCTATCATTAATAAATCCTCAAACAAGTGCTGGTGAGGATGTGGAGAAAAGGGAACCTTAGTGCACTGTTGGTGGGAATGCAGCCTGGGGCAGCCACTTTGGAAAACAGTATGGAATTTCCTCAAAAAATTAAAAATGGAACTGCCTTTTGACCCAGCAATTCCACTGCTGGGAATATATTCAAAGAATCCCGAAACACCAAATCAAAAGAACTTATTGTTCTTAGATAAAAACAGCTGTGGTGCATTTACCTAATGCAATGCTACGCAGCAGTAAAAAAAAAGGAATTCCTACTTTTTGTGACAGCATGGATGGAACTGGAGACTATTATGCTAAGTGAAATAAGCCAGTCAGTGAAAGACAAATGCCATATGGTATCACCTATAAGTGGAATCTAATGAACAAAATAAACTAATGAGCAAAATAGAACCAGTGGCATAAAATCATGGAATAGACTGACAGCTGTAAGAAGGGAGGGGGGAGGTGGAGACTGATTGAAAGAAAGTGAAGGGATTAGTCAAAGAACATATATAAGGACCCATGGACATGGACAACGATGTGGGATTGACTATGGAAGTGGGGGGCTGGCTGTGTGGAGGGCAGCAAAGGGGGAAAAATTTGGACAACTGTAATAGCATAAATAATAAAATATGTTTAAAAACTGTAGTCTTGAAGAGTAGATAAGATCTGTGAAAATAGCAATAAGTAACATTAAATAAATATATCTGATTGGAAAGCAACTAATAAAATTTGGCATAAATCATGGGTCTTTTAAAAAGGTGCACAGGTGCCCTGACTGGTGCGACTGACTCAATGGATTCGGCGTCATTCTGCAAACTGAAAGGATGACAGTTTGATTCCTGGTCAAGACACATGCATGGGTTGTAGACCAGGACCACATTTGAGGGCATGCAAGAGGCAACCAATTGATGTTTCTCTCACACACTGATGTTTCTCTTCCTCTCTTTCTCCCTCCATTCCCCTCTCTCCAAAAAAAAAAAAAAAATCTTAAAATACATAAATAAAGGGTACATGTACACACACACACAAAGTAAAATACGTCAAAAAGTTATCTCTGACTTGGTGGAATTACATCTGAGGTTTTCTGTTGCAATCAGAAAAAAAAATCTGTAAATAATGTTCTGACACACACCAGTTCAACCTTTATTGTCATGATAATGTCCAGTGGGAAAAACATAGATACAGAAAGCTATAACGAACGCATTCCCAGCTGTACAAAAAGATGCAGGCAGAAAACAAAAACATGAAGGAAACATACCAAAATATGGCCATTTGGGGTAGTCGGATTATAGACTTTTTAATTTTTTTTACTGTCCTCTATAAAAAATCTTTGTGTGTATGTTCTGAGTTGTCTACAAGAGCACCCAAAATATAACGAGTATATATAATCATGGAGAAAAAAACTTTTTGTGGTTTTAGCTTTTACACGGAAGTAAAAGGGCCTCCTAACACGCGTCAAAATAGTTTGGTTTTGTTTGACATAATTCACTCACTTGGGCCAGAAACTTACACTCATCTCACTTATTTAGCATATCTAATCCATAGTCTTGTCCATTTTACCTTAAATATTACAGTCAGTCCACTTCTTTCTCATACCCAAGGCGAGGCCTAGACCACTGTCTCTCATCTACAGCTGTGGCCTCCTGGCTGTGGTCGCCTCACAATTCCTGCCCTCCGGTCATCCAGCCTCTACGTCGCTACGTGATCCTTTCAAAATGTAAACCGAATCTTGTCCTTCCACTGCTCTTGTGATAGGCCCCAACTCTATGTCAAGGCGTTCCAGGTTCTATGATCTGGGCTCTCCACGCCCCCACTCCACCTTTAAAAAAAACCTTTAATTTCTCAATCCTCACCGGAGAGCATGCTTAGAGAAGGGAAGGGAGGGAGGGATGGAAACATCGATGTGAGAGAGAAACATCCATCCATCGGCTGCCTCTCCTACCTGTCCCGATCGGGGACGGAAGGAGGGGCCCCTCCAACCAGCCGAGCCACGCCGGCCACGGCACACTCAGCTTCAAGTCACCCACTCTGCCCTCTCGGACTGGTGGTTCCCCTGAACCAATTCCTCCCTCTCTTCGACTCGCTGTTAGGAGTCCATTTACCGGAGCGCCCAGAGCCCTGGAGTAGGGTCCCTCCTATATGGGCTCCTTCTCAGCCCTTGTCACACTTTTAATGAATCGCAAGCTTGTATCCTAAGCTGCACAGTCCTGGAGGGGAGACCGAGTTTATCACTTCCGTGCTGCATTCCCAGGGCCTGGCCTCGGGAGGCGCTTGGTGAACAAGGGCGGTGGGAGCTCCAGCCCTCATCTCAAAAAACCCGGTTACGGCTGCTCACCCACCTCCGGCCCTCTCCGTCCAGGCTAGCCCGGACGGCTCCGGGCCCGGGAGGATTCACCGCCGCCTCCCCGTCTGATTCGGAAGATCTTCCCCTCGGAACCAAAGCCCTCAACTTCCGGGAGCTGGGCGGAGCAGCGCTCTATCCCCGCCCTCCTCTAGTCCGCAGTTTTCCGGATCCGCGCGAGAGGAAGGTTCAGAGCTTCAGTTCCCCGCGACGCCCGGCCCTTCCGTATCCTCTCATTCCCTCGCTTGATGCCCGTCAGCGGACGCGAAGGAGAGCTGAGGTGGCATCCGTCACTTCCGCCGAGGGGGGCTGAAAGGATCCGCGGGTCGCAAGCTGAGGTCTGGATGCGAGTCTCGGCCACGCCCCTAACCCTTGCTGGGCCTTGGACGAAACATCCTCACTTCCTATGCATAACATTGACTAAGATGAACGCTACACATCTGCTGGTCAAAATTCAACAGTTTTTTGGGGACAGGTGGGACTCATTTTTCTTCTTGTTCTCAAGGTCATTTAGAAACGATCTCCTGGAGGGGACCGCGCTCGGAGAGTTGCTCTGGGTAAGGAGAGATCCGTAACTACGTTAATGAAATCAACCTCTTCATCTACCAGCCGCAGAAAGCTGGTTTGTAATCCTTCAGTGTAACAGCCTCCAAGAGAAGAGGAAATCCTTTAGATAGGCTGTATTTCCTATATTCTCTATGGCTGGGGCTCACCTTGTTCAACACAGGAGACAGGTTAAACAAGTATCGCTGTCTTAGGGATATGTGCTATAGAAAAAAAGGGGGAATGTCTCAGTTTTAAATAGGATGTTTTAAGAAATATCTCACTAAAAAAGGACCATTTGAACAGCGACTGGAGGAGGTCTGGAAGCAAGCTGTGTTGCCTCCACAGATAGGAGAGCAGCATTCCAGGCAACAGGGAGAACTCAGCGGCCCTAAGTCACGTTAGGCCTTAGCCTATTTGAGGAATAGCAGGGAGAACCTCCGCTATTGTGTGGGGCTTGAACACAATGGGAATATTTTACTGGAAAAAGTTATTCTGACAAGTGTCTGGTATGCAGATTATATAAAGAACTCCTACAACTCAAAAATAATAAGAGAAACAACCTAATTAAGAATGGATGACATTTGAACAGACACTTCACAAAGAATATATGAAATGCCAACAAACACATAAAAAGATGCTCAGCATCATTAGCCATCAGGGAAATGCAAATTAAAAACAATGACATACTACTATATACCCATATGATGACAAAAATTTAAAAGACTGATAACATCAAGTGTGCAACACGCAGCACTGGAAACTTCATATATTGCTGGTCTAAATATAACCACGTTAGAAAAGAGTTTGGTAGTTTCTTTAAAAATTTTATATTTATATTTAATAAGTAGTTATTTATCAAATATTCTTACCATACCCAGAAATTTCACTTCTGTTATTTATCCAGAAGTGAAAATGTGTCCACACAAAGGCTTACACATAAATGTTTGTAACAAATTTACTCTTGGTAGCCCAAAATGGAACAACCCAATGCCGAATTGTGGTAAATTCATACAAGGAAACGTTACTCAGTAATATAAAAGGCTAAACTACCAATACTTGCAACAATGCTTGGCAACATGGATGAATTGGAAAAACGTGCTCAGCAAAAAAAAAAAAAAGCAAGAATCTAAAATTGTTTCTGTATGATCCCATTTCTACAAAACTAGAAATTACAAATTTATTCTAGAGTGACTGAAAACAAATTAATGGTTGCTAGGGATGAAGGAGTGAAAGACATTGGAAAGAAACTCCAGGGAGGCTCAGCAGTGAAGCCATTGTTGCATACCTTGATGTGGTGTTAGTTATCAGGGAGTATGAATTTGTCAAAACTTATCAAATTATGCACTGTAAAGAACTATTTTGCAGACTATAAATTAAAATAAAATAAAGTGGATTGCAAATAGACGTTAAAAAGTTCTCTCAGTTCATAGCAGCTCATTTATAAGCACCGAAAGCTGGAAACAACACAAATATTCATCAAGTGAGTGGATAAACAAATTGTATATCTATACAATGCACTACAACTTGGCAGTAAAAAGGACCAACTCTTGCTACATACGATAATATGCATTAATCTCAAAATAATTATACTGAATGAAAAAAGCCAAATATAAAACTAGTACATGCTGTATGGTTACACTTATATAATCTATAGTGACAGAAAGAGAAGATCAGTGGTAGCTTGGGTAAGAGGCGTGGGGTAGAAGGGGAAATTACAAAGGAGCACAAGGAAACTTTGGGGTAATGGATATGTTCTATCTTAATTGTGGTAATGATTTCATGGATTTATACATATCAAATGTATCAGACTATACACTTAAAAAATGTATGTTGAATTATACATCAATTATATTTCTACAGCTGTTTTAAAAATCACAGCGGGACCACACATCTGCATTAAATTAGCTAGAATAAAAGAAAAAAACTGACGATACTGTGCTGGTGAGGATGTAAGTTAATTCTTACACCTTGTTGATGGGGATTTAAAATAGTACACCCATTTTGGAAAAGTTTGGCAGTTTCTTAAAAAATTAAACACACATTACCCCATAGGAGCAATCCCACTCCAAGGGAAATAAACAAATATGCTCATAGATTTCTGTATACAAATGTTTATACCATCTTTGTTCAAAGTCAAACACTGGAAATAATGCAATCTTTCAACTGGTAGATGGAGAAACAAATTGTGGTATATCCATACAATAGAGAACTCACTCAGCATTAAAGGGAATGAACTCAGTGACATGGGTGAATGTCAAAGGCATTATGCTATACGAAATGTCACATTCAGAAGGTTGTATGTACTGTCTGAGTCGACTTACATGGGATTCTAGAAAAGGCCATTCTAGAGGGACATAAAACAGATTAGTTGTTGCCAGGGTCTGGGATTGGTGGGAGCAGCTGGTTACAAAGTGACATGAAATTTTCTGGGGTGATGAAACTGTTCTTAATTGTAGTTACAAAACTGAATGTTTGTTGAATTTTACTGTTTTTCAGAAAGTCATCTCAGAGGTAAAGATGATCCTTTTAGCTATAGCTGCAGAATAGAGATCATTATGCACCATAAAATTAATTCAAAAACCGATCTGATGAAGGGTTAACTGAGAACTTTGATAGTATCAACCTTGTTCTCCTCTGCAATACATAGACCTGCGTAAATACGCATAACTATTATCATCTGCTAGAGTGAATCTAACCTTGGAAGTTGTACCTGAACAAATGGGTCATGGAAGATACCCAGACTCCCAAAACTATTCCCATGTCACATGAAAATAACCTGTACTTTTGAAAAACTGTTGCCTTGGATATAACTGACATTTCTGTATCCCTAAAAGGTACCGATATTTGTAGGATCTCAATGTCCAGTCAGTGGAAGAGCTCTGGCTTTCCCTGCTCGCATGTGCATGGCCAAACCATTAAACCTACGGCTGCCCAATTATTAACACATACTCCAGAAAGCAGAAACTGAAACAAGTATTAAAATGCTGGAATTTGATTTGGGTGTTGAGGGTGAGGGAAAAAGGGAGGTGCAGCAAGGAAAGATGTAAAGCATACAATGAAACACAATAAGACACAATAAATAAAACACAATGGGTTACCTCACTGGCAGATTTCACAGTGAGCCAGAGCCAGAACACGGCTCATTTGGCCTGCATGCTCGCTCAGCACACTGGAGTCTCTCTGGAAGGCCTCAACGGGAAAACCATGCCCGAGTAGTTCACAGAAGGGGGGAAGGAGAGGGATTAGCCTGCCAGGCTCCTCCTGCCTTTTGTGTTCCTTTAATCAAGGCTCCCACCTTGGGAACTGCCTCCTCCACTTCTGATCATCATCTCACCCTTCAGTAGCAGCTCAGAAAGCCAGATCCTGTGGCCTTTAGTGTGACATTTCCTCTATCTCTGAAGTGGAGGAGTGACTGAGAGGACAGGGTTTGATGTGGGGGCCATAAGGGCCATGCAGGTCCAGTTTGACCTGGGTTCTAGTCAGTCTGGGGAGCGCAGTAAGGTTTGCTGGCAAGGCAAAAAAGACGGCAGTGGTCCAGGTGGCGGAAGACACCTTCAGGAAGGACAAGGGGGTTGAAGGAATCTGAGACCATGCTTAGAACCTGTGTTTCATATAACAGGAGATATAAATAAGGGACATACTACACAGTGACACAAGGTACTTTGTAGAACAGTAAATAAATCAGTAGGGAAGTAGAGTTGGGAGAGAAGGCTTTACTGAGGAGATGGGGCTTCAAAAGTGAGAATGACTTGCTCACGGAGACTGCAGGAGAGCCGTCACAGCCCAACAAACAACCTGAAAGACTTTGTCTCTACAAAGCGGCATAATTGTATACAACACAACTGTACTCGGAATGGATGGCACGCTGAGCAATGGAGTGGAATATGGCAGGGGCTTTGAAAAATCAGCTGGAGAGTCAGGGCTGTCCCCTCGTCTCCTCTTTCCCAGAGTCAGGATCCTAGTGTCACCTCCCCTTCTGCATTCCCCCCACCCCCACACATATACCTGGGTCCCTGGGGAGGTCCCGCCCAGCCCTACTCTCACCCTGATGCAGGTGGTGAAGACCATTTGGACCGGCAGAACGGCAGGCAGGTACCTCACCTACTGGTTGGAACAGTAGCCATACTACCACCCAACAGCCCTGAGGACATGAATGGACTACGGCCATCCTACCCGGGCAGTTGGGAGTGCTGGTGGCCTGCCCTGTGAGAAACTCCTAAACCCTGGAAACCAGCCCACTGCTCCTCTGGCCTCCAAGGCGGGCTACACATTTGCCTTTCCTGGGCTAAGGGACCTCATGGCCTCACCTGGACACCGAGTCCCCCCTGGGATTGTGCCTAATGGATCCTCAGGAGGGAACAGGATGCTGAGGGGAGGCCAGTGAGCCAATCAGCAACCAAGACAGTCCCAGGTTCTTGCCTGCCCACCCGACCCAGGAACCCCAGGCTGGCTTTCCAAAACTGGGACCGAGTCCCTGGTCAGCCCCCGCTTCCTCCAGGCTTCCCATCTCCATACCCGCCTCACAGTAGCCCTGTCCTTGACTGATTGTGAGCCCTCTGAGGGCAGTGGTCAGGGAGGTTAAAATGCATCAAGATTTGACTTGGTTCTGGCTGCTGGATGTTTTAAAACTAAAGATATTTTGAGTACACAAAAAAAGCAGGTGGGAGTCAGATCACATAAGGCCGACTTGACAGGGGGTTAGAAGTGGATTCTGAAGTCCCTTAGCCATTAAAGACATACGAGAGGAATGACGTGAATGAGCTTGTTTAGGACCTAAATCTGGGGCAGTCAGAAGTATATTAGAAAGAAGGTTCAGACAGGATCCTGGGTGGGGTCTGCCTTCACTGTAGGCTGACACTGTAGGACCAAATCATGACTTCGGGAACTCAATGGCCTACACTCCCAGGAAATGATGTATAACAATAAAGCTTACCAGACTGAGGATAAACCCAAAACCCAATTTTATTGGCTCATTTACAGTCTCATTACATGGGCTGGATGGATCTCATGCCTGTATCTCCCCACCCAAAATGGCAGCAAAGGAACTTTTATAGATTAAAAAGACAATGACAGAAAGGACAAATGATAGATGGTAGAGAACAATAAAATGATCAATGATGGATTAACAGTCAGAATGGAGAAAAATAAAACCTAAATGTGTAAAGCAAGGGGAAAGTAAACAAAAAGCAAGCTAATCAATCACCTTATTACAAATCCACCATGACATGACCAGGGCTTCCATCAGCTTTGAGTGTCACAGTCAGAAGAAAGAGAGATGGTACAGATGACCAGTTATTTCACGAAGACCTCCAACATAAGACAGGCATCAACAAACAAGGGGGTGGGGGGCGGGGAAGGAAAACAGCTGGTGCAGGGAACAGAAGAAACCTAAAAATAATAGATGACTTTAGAGAAAAAAAATAATACGTTGATTAAAAAAAGAATCAATTTGCAAATATGTGTTCCTATAATATATACATAATTGGCCTTGTATATCTTGCCTCAAGAAAATGAATTAGTTGAACTTCAAAGAATTTTCAAAATATGCAAAATTAATAAAATTATCTAATATTTTAAAAAGTGAAGTACCTGAAAAAAATGCCATTTGAAAAATAAGAGCTAGCTCTTGGAAATTAAAAATGTATAGTAGAAAAAATATATATATATATAGTAGAAAATTAAACAATCAATAGAAGGGTAGAAGCAAGGGAATGCTGGTTTTTCAAAAAGCAAAAAGGTTAAAATGGAAAATTAAAAAGTAAAAATATTAACATAAGAGGTACATTTCAGAAAATCTAACATTCAACTAGAAGTTGCTGAAAAAGAAAACGGACAAGTGAAAAGAATTTCTGAGATGCAATAAGGTGCAGACTGAAAGGTTTCACTAAGTATCTAACATCACAAATAAAAAAAAAACCTATTCTAAGACATAGCATGAAATTTCAGGACATTTGAGATAAAGAAGATCCTAAAGTTTTTAGAGAGAAAAATTACAGGTCCCAGATAAAAGCTTTGGAATCAGAATAGCACAGGGTTTGAACAGCAACAACGAACGTGGAAAACAATGAGTAAATGCATTAAAAAGTGTCTACCTACAATTATACAGCCTATCAAATTATCAGTGCAGTGAAAGAATAAACCCATTTCAGACATGCAAAAGTCTCAAAAAATTTACAGCCCATTAACCCTCCTCGGGAAGCTACAGAAGGACATCATCTACCAAAGAGGGAAGTAAACCATGAAAGCAATGGCTGCGGGGCCTGGGAAATAGAAGTGGGCATAAGAAATGACCAGGCCAAAGGTGAGTAGAAATCCAACAAGAGCTATGCCCGAGGTGTAGAGATGGGCCTGTCACGACCTGTCAGTCATCCTAACTCCCAGGACCTCAGAATGTGACTATGTATGGAGACAGGGTCTTTAAAGAGGAAATAAGTTTAAATGAGGTCATAAGGGTAGGCACTAATCCAATGTGACTGGCGTCCTTATAAGAGAGGGGAATATGGGCACAGACAGACATGGGGGAAGACCACATGAGGATAAAGGGAGAAGATGGCCATTGATAAAGAAAGGCCTCAGAAGAAACAACCCTGCCGACACCTTGATCTCAGACTTCCAGCCTCCAGAAGAATGAGAGAATAAATTTCTGTTGTTTAAGCCACCCGTCTGTGGAACTTTGTTATGGCAGCCGTAGCAAACTAATGTAACGCCCAACCTGAAACAGGTCAAGAGGATTCTGGGAAAGATTTCAAACAAAAAAGAATCTAATGTGTTTACCCTACCCACATTAAGAGAAATATTACAGTGGTGGTAGAGATTTGGGAGATGAACTAGTGATAGGTCCATAGGAAAAGAGCAAAACAAATTAGGCAAGAATGAAGGGGACAAAATGGTCCAAGAAAGGAAACATAACCGTGGTATACTATGGCTCAGTCAATGGTATTTACCTAGTAAATAACTTGAACTTAGAATACTGATTTAACTAAGAGTTGGGAAATAACTATACTGAAAAGTTAACACAAGTGTGCATGTGGGTAGATGATGTGAAAAGCTAAATCCTTATCTTCCACAGTAAGAAGTCAGTAGATAATACCACAAATTGAAAAATCAAGAAGTAGCAATATAAGCACAGTATTTAAATAAAGAAGCAAATACTAGAAGATAGTGCAAAAATACTTAGTGACTGCTTTTGGGAAGTGCTAACTGGGTATGGCAGGAGTGGTGGCTGGGGACTATTCTTTTTCATGCTAATCTTGGTAGAAGTATTTGAATTTTTAAATACTCGTGTTTCTCTTTTTTAAATAAAAATAAATTTTAAAAGTTTAAATAGAACACTAAAGGGAGTTGCTGGTCCCTTTAGCCAGAAAACGTTCAATGGTGTGAGTGCTGAAGAATAAACGAGACACAAAATAGCAAATGGAGCCTAGTTTTTAACAAGCCAGGCTGATAACTGAAATAGAAGCGGAAGGGGACAGAAGGAACAATAGGGTAAAGAAAGATGTTTTGGAGGGTGGCAGTGTTTATATGATGGCCCTTCTGCTGGCAATGTCCTCCTTCGAAAGTGCTTGCTAAAAAACTCCTTAGAACTATTAGACTAGCTGGATTGCCATAGGTAACCCTGCTTGTTCTTTTTTGTCTCTCCAGTTATCTTCTTCCAATTTCTTTCCCAGTGAGCCTTCCTGATGTAGCCTGGCAAACAATTCCCCAGGCCCAGGATCTTCATGCCAACTCTTGTATCTCTGTTAAATGTGGCAGGCAAAGAAAAACTTTATGAGCCTTCACATAGATGAAGGATTAGCAACTTGACTGAGCTAATTAGACACAGACACATCAACTGATCTGGAGCATTTCCTTAAGGTTAGGAACAACACGTTGTTCACATGTAAAAGAGAACAGATAAAATAAGTATCACATGTAGTACAAGACATTCTGGCCCTGGCTGGTGTGGCTCAGTGGGTTGAGCGCCAGTCTGCGAACACAATGGTCATCGGTTTGATTCCCAGTCAGGGCACATGCCTGGGTTCCATGCCAGATCCCTAGTAGGGGGCACACGAGGGCATCCACACACTGATGTTCCCCTCTTTGTCCTTCCCTTCTCCTCTCTAAAAATAAATAAAATCTTATTTAAAAAAAGACATTCTGATACGAATGTTCAAAATAAGAGGCTTTAAAAAATGAAGCCAAGTATTCATCAAATATCTATGAGGCTTTTGATGTCACGGTGGTGAGACACTTTCTTAAAAAAACAAAGGTTTTTGGCTTCCTCTCCAACTAATAATAATCAGCACCTCTCAAGTGATCCATCTGTGTGTTCTAGAGCTATTGCAGCAGAAGAGAACTCAGAAAAAGTAAAGGTCAAAGCACTACTTCAGTGTGAGAGGCAAGTGGAGAAAGACCCCAGTAAGTTCTGTTCAACAGAAAAGCAAAAACATAAGGAGCCATGCAAGTCTTCCCAGGTATCCCAGGCTTTTAAATGTCATATCCTATTCTGTTTATTAAGCAACCTTTCTAGTCTATAAAAGTTTTCAACTTTGCTAATTCTTCACAGTCGATAACAATTACCCTGTCAACTATATTACTCAGCATTCTGGTTTATCAGTCTCTTGCCCAATTGACAATGGAACCCTAAAAGTTTATCCACTCCTGTGTTAGATGGCATATGACAATTCAGTGAAAGGAAGTTGATCAAACCCCACAACAGACTGCCAAAGAAAGAAATGCCTAATCACAAAGTACCACAACTAATTGCAAATAGTGATCAGGTTCCAAAGAGATTGTCTCCTAGGTAAATTTCAATAGAAATCTCGAACAGTTAGGGGAAAAAAGGAACCTTAACGATTGGGTCAATAACAGAAAAAGACAAAATACATGACTAAAAAAAATTTTTTTAAAGGTTTGTCAATTTTCTTGATCTTTTCAAATAAGCTTTTTAAATTGACTTTTCTCTATGATTTTTTTCAATTGTATTTTTTAAATTAAAAATATTTTTTAGTAATTTTATTGATTACGCTATTACTTGTCCCATTTTTTTCCTCCCCTTTATCCTCCTCCGCCCTGCAGCACCCCTCCCACCAGCATTCCACCCCCTCCCTTAGTTCAAGTCCATGGGTCGTACATGTAAGTTCTTTGGCTTCTCCATTTCCTATACTATTATTAACATCCCCATCTTATTTTGTACCTACCATTTATGCTTCTTATTCCTTGTACCTTTTCCCCCATTCTGTCCCCCTCCCCATCCCTGCTGATAACCCTCCATGTGATCTCCATTTCTGTGATTCTGTTCCTGTTCTAGTTGTTTGCTTAGTTGTTTTTGTTTTTTAGGTTCAGTTCTTGATAGTTGTTAACTTTGTTGCCATTTTACTGTTCATAGTTTTGATCTTATTTTGTTAGATAAGTCTCTTTAACATTTCATGTAATAGGGGTTTGGTGATGATGAACTCCCTTTAACTTGACCTTATCTGGGAAGCACTTTATCTGCCCTTCCATTCTAAATGATAGCTTTGTTGGATGGCATAATCTTGGGTGGAGGTTCTTGCCTTTCATGACTTTGAATACTTCTTTCCAGCCCCTTCTTGCTTATAAGGTTTCTTTTGAGGAATTAGCTGAGTCTTATGGGAACTCCTTTGTAGGTAACTGTCTCCTTTCCTCTTGCTGCTTTTAAGATTCTCTCTTTATCTTTAATCTTGTGTAATTTAATTATGATGTGTCTTGGCGTATTCCTCCTTGGGTCCAACTTCTTCGGGACTCTGAGCTTCCTGGACTTCCTGGAAGTTTATTTTCCTCACCAGATTGGGGAAGTTGTCCTTCATTATTTTTTCCACAAGTTTTCAATTTCTCGCTCTTCCTCTTCTCCTGCCAGCATCCATGATTCAGACGTTAGAATGTTTCAAGTTGTCTCAGAGGTTCCTAGGTCTCTCCTCATTTTCTTGATTTCTTGTTTCTTCATTCTGTTCTGGCCGAATGTATATTTCTTCCTTCTGTCCACATTGTTCATTTGAGTCTGTTTTCTTCCCTTTACTGTTGGTTTCCTGTATATTTTTATTTATTTCACTTTGCATAGCCTTCACTTCTTTCTCTATTTTGTGACCATACTCAATTATTTCTGTGAGCATCCTGATTACCAGTGTTTTGAACTCTGCATCTGACAGGTTTGCTGTTCTCATCACTTAGTTCTTTTATTTGGGCCATATTTCTTTGTTTCAGCGGACCTGTTATGTCTAAGGGGTGGAACCTTAGGTATTCACCAGGGCTGGGCACTACATGTAGGGGAGGGTCGGAGGGAACAATGCAGCTTCCTTGGTTCTTGCCCCACTTTCAGTCACTTCCCCCAATACCAAGCAAACTGGGCCCTTCTGGTGCTGATTCCTGTGTGGGTGGGTTTGTGTACATTCTAGGACCCTGTGCGTCTCTCCAATAAACTCCCTTGTGAGGCCGGGAGTTTCTCCTGCTGCCGCAAGCTCCACAGGTTTTTCCAGCCAGAGGTTTTGAGGCTTTCTTTTCCCACACTGGACCCCTGGGTTTTACGGTCTGTCTCACTCCCCAGTTGTTCCTCCCAGTTTACCTGCACGTGAATGTGAGACTGCCCCACCTGCCAGCTGCTGCCTTGCCACCTGTCCTCTTCACCCTGGCTGCCCATCTCTGTCCCTCCTACCAATCTGGATAAATGTTTCTTCTTTAACTCCTTGGTTATCAGACTTCCATATAGTTCAACTTTCTGGCAGTTCTGGTTGTTTCTTGCTTTTAAATTTGTTTTTGTGCCTCTTGGTTGTGTGAGGAAACAAAGTGTATCTACCTACACCTCCATCTTCACCGAGAACATGACTAAAGACTTTTGTATGCACATATTCATATCACAAGTGTAGTCAAGAGGAAATACACAGAAAAAAACAGCATTTTTTAAATTATGTACCTGGTATACTCTTTATTACTTTATCACTTTTAAAATAACATCTTCCTTTAAAAAAAATTTAAGACTGGAACAACAGATAATTTCATTCACTATTGCAAATACTGCAAATTTATCAGCAAAGAGTCAAGTATTAATATAATTTTTCCTTAAGTATGAACTTAGGGAGAAAAAATAGATATAAACCTCATTTGACCTGATCTTATAAAAAGTCACTCCAGCTGTCTTCAGTCCTGCTGTCTCCAGAGAGATTTCCAGGTGGGTTTGTGTCACTCGGTCCATCCATAATAGGCTGGATAGGATAATCCATAGTAACTGCTAGGATACCACCTTTCATTCTGGACTACATGATTGGCATGTGGCTGGATGTTCCAAGAGTACCTCCTCTGTGAATAGCCCTCTCCAGGGGGGCCAGGAGGAGGGTTATGGCATCTCTGGTAGAAGTCTTGATTCTGTGAAAAGTTTCTTAAACAAAACAAAAAGTAATAAACTATTATTAGTTTTAATAAGCTATATAATACACTTTATAAATGATACATAGATACGCTGGTTCTAATGTTTTCTACTTGTATGACCTTGGCACATAAATGACTTAATCTTTAGATTTCTTAGTTCTTTATAAAATGGAGCTAACAACGCCTTCCACCTTCATGATTGTTCTGAAGGTAAAGTAAGACAACAGTTCAATTACCTACCACAATGTCTCAGCACACAGTGCATTCCCTAAGAGCCTTTCCCCCTTTCCCTACAGAAATAAATGCCCGTACTATTCTAATCAGATACTTTCTGTCCAAGTCTGGCAGACTGATGCAAGACAGAATGAGCTATTTATTCCTGAAAATATAAAGCTGTTTTCACTTCATAAATAAATATATATAAATTAATTATAAAGTACAGAAATTCTAACCATGGTATACGCAACAAATTTGGAAAATTGAGATTAAAGCAAGATCAGCAAATCTAATATAATCACTACAAGAAAATCTGAAATCTGAGAAAAGAAAAAACTTCACTCCTCTCTCAGTACTACCTAATCTAATCAGACTGCTTGATATTTCCTTTTTGATCTTTAATACCTAGCATCTTTCTTTTAAACTTTTATAATAGATTATTCTTACTTATCTTAAGTGAGCTATCACTTTTCACGGCTTTATAAAATGTCATAGTATCGACATAATTTACTATCTAGCTATCCTTCATTGTTAGAAATGTAAGCCACTACCTACTTTTTCACTACAATAAATAATGCTGGGACTAACATCTCAGAACATATATTACTGCATCCTGAGCACCTAGTCAAGTGTCTGATGTAGTAGGGAGGTTTGAGAAATGTGCTAAATGATTAAATGAATATAACTTTTTCAATATTGTAAAAGTATTTCCTTAGACTTAATGTGGAATTACAGGTATTTTGTATGGAATCGATGTTATGTTTCAAAACGACTATACCAATTTTCAGTGCTAGTGGCAACAAGAGCAATGTTTTAAAAAAAGGTTTACATCTTCTAAAAATGCTAACATCTTTTTGAAAGTGTTTATAATGTGCTAAAGTATTTTTTTAGTTCATGTATTAGTCAACAACAATGATATTAATATTTGTAGTGATATGATATTAATAGTACCTACATGGTAGGTACTATTAAAATTGCCATCTAATTGATGAAAAATGGAAATGTAGAAATCTCACCCACGACCACATAGCGAGTGAAGGGCAGAGCCAAGGATGCCAATTCAGGTCCAGCCTGACAACCACTACGCTTTATCAAAAACTGTTGCTAGATTCACAGGCAAAGAATGGAACGCTGCTATTTCAACTGTAATGAGGTTTTATCTATTTCCCAGCTGAAAACACTTTTGTGATTTATTTGTTCAAATCCTTTGCAAATTTCTCTACTATCTTCCCTGTAATTTGTACTTACTCTTTAAATAACATTCCTTATTCTGAAAACTATACCACTTTTAACATAGTCAAAGAATGCAAGATCTTTTTGGGAGTCATATTAAATTGTTGGCTTAAACTAAGTTTACAAACTGAAAATTTCTAAGTCCCTTTCCGCATCCTACATTTGATTTTCCAGCCCTAAATGTAAAATATGAAGAAATGATACCTCCTGGTTGGCATTGACCAGCAAGAAAATGTCAATTCCTCACATTATCATAACCTGTTTGCACTAATTTATAATACTGTTCACCTCTATTTCATTTCTAGAAAAAAGAGAAAGCAGACATACCTTACTGACTGCAAATCTTGGGCCTGGGTGTGGAAATGCCAAGAAGGTGTTGGGTAACCTTGGGTCCAATGTCTGTTATTCCTAGATCCTTGGTTAACAGCCTTATTAGTTCTGTGGACTGGTTCCACCATATATGTTGAGTACTCAAAACCACTTGATCTGGATACACTGGATTCCCGATCCCTTTAAGAGAATGGTTTTCACACACAATATTACCAGTTCTCAAATTTAGTAGCCAATTTACTGTCTATATTTGGCCAGTGAAAATAACAATCCCACCCTCCCTCCATTCCTATTTGTTTAGATTTCCCTGAGCAAGTAAATAAACACAAGAAGAATAGCTATGTGCAACCTCAATGGAATAAAAATAGGTCTCCCTGACCACAAATTTCACATGTAAAATGCAACTTACTTCCTGATGGGACCATTCTGAAGGTCTTCAATGTAGTTTTGTCTTTCGATGCAATGTCCTCGGCATCTATTGAATACTAAGGGGTAGAAGAACTGTTAGAAACAAGTGTACAAAAAGCAAATCTTTCCCAGAGAAAGCAGACCAGAGCAGAAATCCACTAATTATTCAGGCTGTTATATCTCAGTATTTCCAGATACATCCCTGTATAAACTTTTTGCAAAGATTATCTTAGGTCACCAGAAATGAATTTCAAACTTTTTTTTCCAAAATTTGAAAAATTCGTCTACATTTCCACCTTCCACTTACATAAAAAGGGAAAAACAGTGATAACCCTCATACTTACATTCAATTGCATCATCTGGCCTCATGCCTTCTACATCAATCAAATATCTAACAAAACAACATAAAAATCAAGTTTTTGCAGAAAAGGTCCAATTTCACTTACAAATATAGATATAAAAATCCTAAGGAAATATCAGCACATCTAATCCAATAATTATTAAAGAATGACATACCATGATCACAAAAAGGCTTTATTCTAAGGATGCAATGCTGAGCCAACTTTAGAAAAATCTATTAATAACGTTACTTACATTAATACAACAATTTAATACATAAAAGAGTAGAAAACACAGAACCAACTCGGCAGGTGCTAAAAAGACATATCAAAAAACACAAGTAATTTTCTATCGAAATAAGACAGAGTATTTACCAGAAATCAACAAAGAGCAAAAGACGAGCTGGGGAAAATATTAATATCATATCTAAAAAATATTATTAACCAGCTGTATGGGCCAGAAACGTAGGAGTCACCACCACTGCCAGCCATTTCTTCCTTACCCTCATTTTCAACCCACCACCAACCTTAACAGTGATATCACCTACATATTTCTAGAATATGCCCACATCTTCCCACCAAAATGACCAACACACTCTGGACCAAGCCACCATTATGTCTCTACTTCTACAAAAGCCTAACCTGTCTACTTGCTTCCACTCGGTGCCCCTAAAGTGCAAACTGATTATGTTCTACACTAACTCACCCTTGATGAAAAGAGTGCAGTGGTTTTCTAATACCCTTAAAGGTAAAGCCGAAAGCCTTAAACATAGGCCTGCATGATCTAGTTTTATTTTAATGCCGTGCTTCCCCCATGGCCCAGCCTCCCTAGCCAGGTCTTCCGACACAGCATATGCCTTCCTGTTATAGGGCCTTTGCTGTTCCTTATGCCCAGAATCCTCTCCCCCACGTCCCTGTTTTGTTAATGCCTACTATCCCTTTGAATATCAGATCTCCTCACAAAAACCTCCTCTAATCTCCATGATGAAGTCAAATCCTCCCCAGTAATATGCTCTTAATATCATGTCCCTCTCCTTCTCGGTCCTGGCCCAAGTTGTAATTTTAGATGCATGTGTATGAGCTATTCCCTCTCTAGATTGTTAGGATCCACAAAAGACAGGTCAAGTCTCTCTGCTCACAAATCTCACAAGTCTTTTTGCTAGCGCCCACACAACAGATGCTAAGCAAGTATTTTCTGAATAAACAAACACAAATCAGTACACTGTAGCAATGCCCACGAAAAAGCATACGGGCATAAACTTTTTGATTCACAAATTCCATTCCTAGTGAAATTATCTCAAGATAGTGGCATATATATTCAAAGATGTATATGGAGGAATGCTTATTATGTCAACATCTTATGTATCAATCTTCTGATTTTTATGTTCATCAGTAAGCGAAGGAACAATGCAGCCTTTAAAAACAATGAGGTCTCCAAATACTTTCATAGGACGATGCCCACCATATATTAAATTATAAAACAGAATGTCTAAATATTATGCCATTAAATTATACATATATGCTTATGTCCGCAGTTTTAAAGTCTGAAAAAAATATATAGTCAATTATTACTGGCGGTAGTCTCCGGGTGGGGGGGCAAGACTGCTTTCTGCTTCCTACATTTCTATACTGACTGCATTTTTGCAATTAGTTTCTATTGCTACTTAAAACAACTTAGGCATGGTCTGCCTCTTGGGCTTGGCAACTCACCTGCAGATGAGGTAGCCAGTCCTGTTTAAACCGTGGGTACAGTGGACACCAATAAGTCGGTCTATAAAACAGGGAATGCAGAGTTAAATTATTGAAGTAAAAGCCCTAAAAACAAGGCATACACTCTTCTGAGGAGCAGCATTTATTAATTACTACAACACTACCTCTACCTGAAAAGAAATACCACTTGAGGAGAAATGTGTTTTCTTAGTAAAATACTATAAAGAACGACCTAATATAAAGCCAAAATTCATTGTCTCTGGGAAATTTCGCATAGTCCCCAGTTAGATGCAATAGTGTAAAATGGGGAAGGCCTGGCCAGGTACTTACGGTAAAACTCAGACAAACTCATTTGTCTTAAAACACAGGGTCTGGCACAAATAATGCCTTTTTTATTACAAAATCATAAACATGTAATTCTGTAACATAACAATATCACACTCAAGCACACCATATGACATTCGAAGTGAAATGTTCACATTTCTGACCATCTCGTACCCTGCCAACCACACTCAAGCAGGCGTTACTTCTGCCGGACCCTGTGGAATGCTCATCAGTGACTGATTCGATTACAGAAAAGGAGGCTGCAAGAAGGGTGAAATTTGTTTCTGAGTGAAACAAATGGAATGCCTTCACTTTCAATACTGATTATTAAAAAGGACAGTTTCTGCAGTATTCTTGTGTTCCCAAGGCACGTCCACTCCCACAACTGCTGCTCCTCACCCGCCACAGGTCTGTGTGCCCTGCGCAGACGTCCGCACCTTACGAGAAAGCAAGGCTTGGAGATGTAAACCTGGGCTACACAGAGGGCACGGGGAACAAAGACGAGAATCACGTCTAAGGTTTTTCCAACTATGCCATAGGATTTCTTAGTCCTTCATTTAAAAAAAAATTCTGTGAGAAATTAAATGAAAAACAACGTGTAATTCATCTCTGCACAATGTATACTCATGACTAGGTGCTGTCTTACAGGAAGGTACTCGTCACCTCCCACCTAGATTACTACCTCCCTATTTCTCTTCTATTTCAATTGGTTCTCCATCTGGAAGATGCTCTTTCTAAAACATACACTTGCCCAGGTGGTTCCCTTGCTTAAAAACCTTTATTTTACATAGAATAAAGCCCAAACGTTCAGGATGGCATTTAGAACTCTTAAAAAAAGGTTATCAATCTGTCTAACTGAACTGTAAGTTCACAATGATCTGAACTATGACTCACAAAGACCTGCTACATGGTCCACCTCACTCCTGCCCCGGGCCGACCTCTCTGATCCCATTCTCTGTGGCTCTGACCTCACTCACTCTTCCCACTACAGCTGCACTGGCCTCCTCACTATTCCTCAAACATGCTGATGTCGTGACAGTGTGCCTCGGGGGCTTTACACCTGCCATTCTCTCTGCTTTAAAACACTACCCGCCACCCTGTCTTCCCCAGATATCCAATGGCTTGGTTCCTCCCTTCCATTAGGGCACTGCTAAATGGTATCTTAATAGGATGACCTTTCCTGATCAGCCACCACATTCCCTTACCTCTTTATTGTTTTCTTATTCTACAAAACACTTATCACCATCTGACATTCCATACATTCACTTTTTATTTACCTCTCTCCCCCACTAGAATGTGAGGTACATAAAGGCAAGAACTTTCGTCTGTTCCTAATTCCTAGGTCAGTGTCTTCACCTGAGAAGGTGTTACATATAAATATTTGTGGAATATGAACATAAGAATTCTATGCCTTTCCACTCTACCCTCTAGTGGCACCAGAGTCTGCATCTCCATGACACAAATTCAAGCCCTGTGTGTGGTGTACAGTTTCCAACACTTGAGCTGTCCTTTCCTCTTTCTGGCCAGATCCTCTTTCCCTCAGCCCAGCTCAAACACTGACTCCTGAGAACGGCCTTCCTCAATCTCTCTATATGCACCGTGCACATCATTTATTCTCTTCTTAACTCTGTGATTTATAGTTACTGCATGTTCCTAGGTAACTGCGAATTTCTAATGAACAAAGACTGCTGCTATTCACCTCTAAATCCCTGTGCCCTAACAATAAACCCCAACGGCTCTCAACTGTTTACTGAATCAATTTATTTTCTGAGTCCACCAGTTCTAGGGAATGGATTGTGTAGGGTCCTCCTCTTCATCAGTGAGCCTCGGATCTGTGGCAGAGGCTTACAGCAGAGGTAGCCGAATGGCTCATAAGCCAGGTCCTGAGGCCGCTACGGCAAGCAGCACTGCAAGACACAGTGAGGTCAACATAATGCAAGCAGGAGACCAACTTGGAGTCAACCTATGCAACGGACTATACTTGGTGTAACGTGAAAAACAAATAGTTACAAACGTTTTCATACACTCACATGGATCTTCTAGCCCTCGCAGAAACAAATCGAACACTGGACTATAGTTCTACACAAAGGAGCCTGTGGGCTCTGTGGTTATTACAGGAAAAGTCCCGCCTCTCAAGATTCAAAGTACAGGGGAGATCTGCGACCAGGGCTTAAGATATTTGAGAACTGGTGCCTCCATTAAATGACCAGGTAAGAGTTTGAAAATGTATCTTAAAACTCACTGATCCCAGCTCTTTCCTTCCATCCCCTATCTTCCCATATCCATCTCTATTCTTTCTCCCCTACCCCCTGCTTATATTCATATTTATATTTACATGTATAGTTATATGTCTGCTTTACTTAATAAAGTGTACACTCCTTAAGCTAAATCTAGGAAGAGGGCACATGAGCACTTGGTCCCCTGGGTGTGTGGCTTTACAAAGAAAAAAGATTTCTCAGTCTTAAAATGTGGCAGACGTGTTCTTTCTGATAATCAGATGCCAAAAAAAGACAACCGATTCTTTAAAATTCAGAAGCTATTAAGAACTTCTTTCAAAAAGAGTAAGGTAGATCTTAAACCAGGAACAAGAAAACACCAGCCTATTTTAGTTCTCCCTGTCTGAAAACTAAGAATAAGAAGTGGTCGTGACCTTCCTTACTTGTTCCCGGAGTGGAAAAATGGCAGAAATATTTTAAATACGTATGATGAAGATGCAGCTTCACTGGTCCACTCCATTTTGTTCTGCTTCTAAGGGTCTGCCACACTCCAAAACGTTGCCTTCCTTTTTTTTGTTTTTTACAGACTCTACAACGCTGAGATTCTAACCTTTTCTTCCACCCACCAATCACCTCTTAACCAATAAATAAGACAAAAGGACATTTTTATTTTATTATATGTTTCCCATTCAAATATTTAGAAAAGAGATGAGCTAGTTCAGCTCATATTTCTCATTAAACTCACTTCCCAAACTAAACTGCTTACCTGTAACCACAAAAGGACAAACACCTTACTCTATTACCACCATCTGATATGCCCACATTATCAAATACAACAGGTCTCATGTAGGAACTATTAAAAATATTAAAAATTCCCAACCCCATCCAAAATGCATACCAAAGTTCAGGTAAGAAAAAGAACAACTCACCGTTATCTTTATTTTCTTTCAAAAACCCATTAACAGCACATTTAAATTTAAAAATAGTGTCATCGTCAGGCACCTGATGCCCAATCGTATAAATTTTTAAGTAAGGAATAGTTTCTGGTAAGTCCTATAAAGCAAAACCATGAAAATGTATATTATTTCATTTGCAGGAAAAGAATTAAAAATTAATTAGAAGAGCCAGAATATAAACCAAGAGATTATAATAAACTCAGTATGCTGGTAATTCAGATAAAAGGGACATTTTTTCCAAAGTTGCCTCAACCGACAAGTATCACTATTTTCATTAAAACCACAGAATAGTCAATGGGTATATAAAAAACTGAAAGCAAAATTCATGTGGATGAAAGCATATATAACTAAAAATTACATAAATAATTCTACCTAATATTTTACATTTCAAGGGCAATAGAGTCAGAAGAACTTGGATAGAGCAAATTTCAGGCACTGCTGAGAACTGGTATTCTTGGGATGGGAGAAAGCAGGTATCAATAAAAACCAGACCAAGTTAAATAAAAATCCTGTAGCTCTGAATTTAATAGAAAAGTATCAGCATGAACCTGTGATATCTTTTATATTAAAAACAAACATATACAAACACATTTCCTAATTGTTACCACTGAAAAAGTACGGGAACAACTGATGTCACCTCATGTCATGTCAAGAGGACTCAGGAGCCAAAGTGAGAAGCTCTGGCTGGCCAAAGACAGGCCCTTAGTTTGTGCATCAATAAGATTAATAACAACTGCAATGAGGTCCCTGATGATACAAAAAATAAATAAATAAAATAAAATCTAACTGGCCACCACTGGAGGATTTAGTGAATCAACTCATTATTTTGAAAACTGTTAACTGAAAGGAAAGAATCATGCCACTACAGCTAGGCAACCAAACAGTTGATGGGCGTTTTTGATAGAAATATACCCAGCTAATAAACAAAAAAAGAACAATACAGTTCACTATTTTTGAAGACCCAAATTAATTTATGGATGTAAGTATCAATCATCAATGGCAGCTAATATTATAAGAAGAGGCTATCACTTACACATCTCCATGGAAGAACACCCAGAACTTATAAAACTGTCTTACAAAAACAAAACAAACAAACAATCCAAAAAACCCAAGACAGAATCTGATCAAGCCTCTAGGTCCAATTACCAATTTACAATACCAGGACTAAAGAACATGGTAACAACACATGGGGATGCAATCATCAAAATCACAGGGGACAAACAATCTAGTTTCTTTACAAAATAAGATTCAAGAGGGGAAACAAAAGAAAGCAAAAAAGATATGGAGGGAGAACCTATCGATTAAATAAGATTTCAGAGACCTAACAATCAAATACAAAGTGTGGACCTTATCTGGATCTAATTCAAACTCTTACAAATGTTTCTTTTTATAAGATTTAGAAGACAACTGTAAGTCTGCATGCTAACTGGATACTTAATATTAAAAAATTATATTAAGGAATAAAGTCTTATATTTTAAATATACATACCAAAAACGTCCAGGTAAAATGATACTTGGGGTCTACTTCAAAATAATATGGAATGAAGTGAAACAGGTAGAAGTATAGATGAGACACTGTATTAGTTAATAAATATTAAAGCTAGATGAGTTTACAGGTGGACAACAAACACCCACAGTACTTTGTCTATTTCTACATAAGTTTAAAATTTACGATAATTGTGTAAAAACAAGAGGACACTGTGGAAAACAGTCTGGCAGTTTCTCAAAGGTTAAACACAGAACTACCATATGACCTAAGAACTCCACTCCTACCTACACATCTAAAAGAATTGAAAGCAGGGATTTGAACAAGTATTTGTACATTCACGACCACAGCAGCATTGTTCACAAGAGCCAAAGATGGAAAGAGACCAAGTGTCCATCAACAGATGAAGTGATAAAATATGGTAAATAAACACTTGGATTATTCAACCATAAAAAAGGAATATCATTTTGTTACACACTATAACAGGGATCAGCTTTGGAAACATTATGTTTAATGAAATAATCTAGATACAGAAGGACAGATGTGTGAACACTTATAGGAGGTACCTAGAATAGGCAAATTCATAGAGACAGAAGAGGTTTACTAGGGGCTGAGGGGAGGGGAAATGAAGTTGTTATTGTTTAATCATTCAGTGCTTTTGTTGAGGGTAATGAAAAAGTTTTGATTATACATAGGGGTGACGGTTATACACATTGTGAATGTATTTAATGCTACTGAATGGTTAAAATGATAAATATTATATATGTATATTTTACAACAACAAAAGGAGGTGCAACTGAGTTTAAGTTTTAATTATTCCTTTTCTGAGCCTGTTTCATCATCTGTGAAATTCATAATTGTGATCATTTATTCTCTGAGCTTAGCAAAGAGTAAGCGATCAATAGGAGATGTCAGTACTACTACTACTGCATCAGCTAAAACTTGTGCGGGTTAACTACGGTATGTGAAAGTACTTTCTTATTTATTTTTTAAAAGATATTATTTATTTATTTTTAGAGGAGCGGGAGGGAGAAGGAAAGAAACATCCGTGTGAGAGAAACATCAATCAGTTGCCTCTCATACGACCCCAACCGGACACCTGGCCCACAACTCAGGCATGTGCCCAGACTGGGAATCAAACCAGTGATCTTTCAGTTTGTGGGACGATGCCCGACCCACTAAGCCACACCAGTCAGGGCTCAAAGTACTTTTTAAAATGGCAAACTGCTACGAAAGCATTAACATTCATTAGGTGTTATCGTTTCCCGTCGTCATGGAACTGGTCAGAAGGAGGACAATCTTTCCAACTGGTATGCCACGTGGGCCAATGGAAAATATGGGTTTCTGTATGACACTGAAAAATTGTAGGAAAGGAAGCATACAACTTTGACAACAACTTGTCTTTTACTGTAATGCTTACACATGCTCAGGTAACTGCTTAAAATAAATGCTAAAGACATAGTGAATATTCCTTCCTTTCCTATTAGGTTACTACTATTCTTACTAAAAATTTACTTCATTTTCAAAATATAGAACATGGAAGCTTATAGGATTTCTTAAGCACATTCAGAGCCTACTGCCAAATATTAGAGTTTAATTCATGTCTTTAATCTCATTTTGAGACAGCAATTAAAAAAGTTTAATTCAGGAAACCACTCAGTTCCCTTTTTCAACTGTTACCAATGAAAGAAGGCCTGGATTCATCTTAGCCTGAGGTGATAACTACTAAATTACTATGCATTATTATAGTATCAGAAAGAAGGTTCTTTCCAGCTAACATTTCCATTTACCTCTGGTTTATAATAGCGGTGAGTATATGTTAAATCAATAATCAGTCCAAGTTCTTCATTCTGTTCTTGGATTTTGGTAAAAAGATCCAAGGGGGAAAAACGTTCTTCTGGAGCAAGTCTCTCTTCAAAACTCTGTCAGGGAGAATGAAATAAGGAAAGACAAGGTGTACTTAAAATGCTTTGTTATGTGACCCATTTATTTAAGCACTGTGATGTTGATGTAAAATAAGATGCAAAGGAACGTTTTCACTCTTCTGAGATTTACAAGCAATATTACAATTCTACCTTCCAGGGAGACTGGAGGGAATAAGGACCACGTCAATTCTGTACACCCCTGTATCTCCAACTCTAAGCCAAGTGCCTGTAAACCAGCACTTAAAAATACTCCAAGTGTGAATATACAGGGTCTGGCAGAAGTAACGCCTGCTTGGGTGTGGTTGGTAGGGTAATAATTTGGGTGTAGTAATTAATAGTTTTAATTTGAACATTTCGCCTAAGATGTCATATGATGTGCTTGAATGTGATACTGTTATCTTACAGAATTACATGCTTATGATTTCATAATAAAAAAGGGATGTTATCTGTGCGGGACCCTGTATCTGAAAGATGGATTTGCTAAAAATTGCTAAATTTTTGTTTACGTATCTGGCTTATTTGTATACATGGTTCCACTGTTCTTATTGGTAACTCATGTGCCAACAACACAGTGTTTCTTTTTTTTAGCGGATATACTAGTTTTTAGAAGACACTTAGGTTCACAGGAACACTGAGCAGAAAGTAGTGCACACTTGTACCTTCTCTCCTTCGCCCCACACAGCCTTTCCAAACACCGCCATTCCACACTAGTGTGGTGTATCTGTTAGAATCAATGGACCAACGCTGACACATCATTATCAGTTAAAGCCCGCAGTTTACATTAAGAGTCACTCTTTACATTGTAATTCTATGGGTTTTGACCAATTTATACTGACATGTATTTACCCTTATAGCATCACACAGAATAGTTTCACTGCCCTAAAAATCTCCTGCACTCCAGCAACACTTTTAATGTGGCTTAATTTCTAGTAGGGCTACAAGACTCCCTTCCACCATCATTCCTCTTTTACAAAATTTTCCAGGTTTTTCGTGTTTGTTTTTCTATATGAGTTTTAGAACTAGCCTATTTGAGAAGATGTTAAGTTTATGGATTAACTCAGGAAGATTCAACAGATTTATGATGTTCCCTTCCACATAATATTGTAAAAGCTTTAGAGAGTAAATTAATTACAAGGCATACAAATTTTCCAGTCAGTTCCATGAAGACTTGGAGGTGATGGATCAATGATCATCTCCAACTATCTGATTTTTTTTTTTTTTATCCTCACCTGAGGACATTTTTGTTTTTCACTGCTTTTAAGGAGAAAGGGAAAGGGAGGGGGGAGAGAGGGAGGGAGAAGGGAAGGGAGGAAGGAAGAAACATCAATTCAAGAGAGAAACATGGATTATACACGCCCTGACCAGGGATCGAACCCACTACCTTTCAGTTCCAGGGACAACGCTCCAACCAACTTAGCCACACTGGCCAGGGAAAGAACTGAACTAGTTTTTGATAACTAAGTCATGTCACAACCCTTTAGGAAGCCCTCCTTCATTAACCCTGTTATCATTTCCCTCTTTTTGAATTCCTAGGTATTTCTTGCCATGGCATTTATTTGACGCTTAACATTACAGTGTACTTAAGAAGTGACTGTGAAGTACTGGGGTGACTTTTCCTTGGGTGACTTCCATGAAACACATGGGAAACCCATGTCACAGTTCACTTCTACACAGGGGTAACTATGTCCCTAACCTATTGCATGAATAGGTACTACAGTGGGAGAGGTCGTACAGCATTGTGGTGTCATATGGTGTCTTAAACATTGAAACTGAATAAAATCACTTACGTTTACAAAGCTAAAAGAGGCTTTTCATCATGATACCATACAGTAAAGACTTGTGGCAGTGTGGAGGAAAAAAAATTAAAGAGCCTTCCAGTTTTCTCTCTTGCTCACGGACTTTCAGGAGAGTGGCTAAGCGGAGACCTTTGCAAAACCTCAGGAACCCACTTTTAGTGGTCATGGAGTAGGGACTTGAGCAGTTAGAAAAACTGCATAGAAAGGACGAATATAGGAGAAAATTCACAGTAACTGCAAATGTGGTGGGTAGTCCATTTCTTCATTCAACAAAGATTTGTTAAGTATTTATTATATGGCAAATACTTGCTTGGTGTTGATGAACATGAATAAGAGCCGTATGTTTATCTTTATGTAATAACAAATTTTTAAGTCCAAAGATGCGGAAGAAATGACACAGTAGGAGAAAAAGGAACCCTTACCTAGTGAGTCACAATTTAAATAAATTCCCAATACATTTAAAGTAGGCTTTTTCTGATGCTAGTTCATGCTATGCTGGGAAGTTTAATGAGACATGGAATCTCTTTTCTCCCCTCCTCTGTATCAGTCAAATGCTTTCCCCACTCATTCTTTTCTTAGTTTACAAACAAACAAACACCCCCCCCACAATTTTCAGAATTTCCATGCCAAAATCCTAACCTTGCTGATCCAGGGCATTTTTTTGGTTGTGATGGTGGGAGCAAAGGGTCTTACTGGCGTCCAGTAGGTGCGGTCATGGATGCTAGACACTTTGTCAAACTTCAGAACAGTCCTACAAATGTGTCTCATACTTGAATGACTATTGAATAGCCTACTCAACATTCATATAGGTGAAAAAAGCTGTTCACAATTATCTAAGCCTTAGAAACTAACTCCGTTTCAAAAACAAACACAAAGGGTTTTTTTTTTTCCTTTTTGCAGTTTCGATGTACACTGAATTCTCCAGGATAGTAATCACCTTATTAACCAAGTGAAGAATGAACTTGGTTTTATTTGGAAATCTACTAAGAGCTGTTCACTGTCATAGACACTCCTATCACTAAGGCAATATGGCCCACCTAAATCAGTCTGCATTTGCAGTTCTTGTAGTCATGGTGCAGGTAACAGACTACTTTATTTCTAGTATACCCACGCATAAACATTTACATAGTGAAATGTAAACACACATTACTTTATTATAAATTATTTTCTTTATTCCTTGTACTATATGAGCTTCCCCTACTAGGTGAGTGTTCTAGGAGCCCATCTGTATCAGTGTACCAGCTGGCGGTGCTGTGAGAGGCTGCGTTTGGCTCCAGTGAATTTTTTGGAAGACTCTTTCATGCATTTGCCATCCATGATGGGTGATTTACGAGACTACCTGCCCACACTATGCTTACCAAAAATGGCATACCCCTGTGCCCCACCCTTCCTATTCACCTGATCTCACCTCAGATATTTTTTTTGTTTGTTTCCCCTGGATGAAAAAAGTCCTCAAAGGGAGACATTTTGCCGATGTGGAAGAGGCGAAACAAGAAATGGCAGAAGCACTCAAAGGCGTCAAAATCGATGAGTTCAAAAACTGTTTTAAGCAGTGGAAAAAAGTCTCGGTATGTGCGTTGAGTCAAATGGAGAGTACTTTGAAGGGGACTGAGGTTAAACATACAAGGAGAAATACACTATTTTTTATAAATACTGTTTTTGGGGGGGTCCCCTCTCGTTACTAGAGTGTTACACTGATTTTTTTCTTTAAAACTATGTATGGAACTAGGTTGTATTTATCAATGAATTGCATTTCATGGTAGTAAAGGGCGAAACATAAAGTGTATGCTAAAGGATTGAGAATCAGTGTTCTACCTGGTAAATTCAGATTTCTCAAAGAATACTGTACTAATTTTTGCTTACCTTTTTCAAAGGAACTTTGAAAGCAATGAAACGAGTCCCAGGCATCCTCTGTCCAACTGGGAGATAGTCTTTCCACCTGTTAATATATCTTCTGTTAGCCAAATTTTGTTAGCCTGTCTCCCTGGCACAGACTGAAGACTCCTTGGTTCCTTCTCTTTGCTTGGCATTTTGCTGCTCCACTTATCCAACCCCACCTAGTAGCCCCTAGTGCTTCCTTTCTTCCCGCTTCCCCATCTTGAAAACACATTCGAGGCAACAAAACAGTGCACAGGTCTCAACAAATACGGCCTATCTAAAACCAGAGGGGGCCAAAACTTCTGTATCCCTGATAAAACCTAGCCCGGTCCTGAATACTAAGATGCCATTAATACATACATATTGACTTAAACAGTTTAAACTCAACTCTTTCACTTCACACTTCACAGTCCTCATACAACTGATGCCAGCAAATTAGATCAGGAGGGGTCTTCAAGTTCATATTTTAAAAAGGAAACCCGATAGAAAAGGGATTCTCACCTTCATGTAATGCTAGCAGTCACAGTGAAAAGAAACATTTGAGCTGATTTCTGTCAGATGATTAGAATTAACTAAGGTTAATTCAGTATATCTAAAGCACAGAGAGTGCGGGTAAAAGTGGCACAAGTTGGGACTAAAGCAGCAGACTGGATTCTAGGTAGTACAGAATCTTAAAGGCCATGGTAAAGAGTTTGTGTTTATTCTTGAAGCAAAATTTTTGAGTGATGTTTATGAGCGATGTTCCAATTTACCTATTAAAAAGATCTCTGTGTGAAGAATGACTTAGAAGGAAAGAGTCGATACACGCATACTAGTGAGGACCTAACTGCGACAGATCAAGCAAGTTCTGTATTAGGATGCTGATGGAGAGACTGAAAGACTCAAAATATTTTCAGGAGAATTAATAGGGACTCTATTTTGATAATGAATGGATATCCCCAACGCTGACAGTCCCATGTAAGAAAGCAGTACCTCTCCATTTACCAGAGAAGCAATGGCCAGGGGCTCGCTTTTCAAAGAATGGGAGAAATCAGGAAAACACGGACGGTACCTTTCAGCTACCGTGGGCGAGGCAGCGAGAGGGTCAGAGCCTCCTAGCGCGGGGCGGACTGGCCAAGCGCGTGGCGGCCACAGGGACAGGCAGAAGCCGCAAGAGGTGAAGCCCATGCTCAGAAGCTATGAGCAGGGAGGGCCACGCCCAAGGGCCAAGGCATTTATACCTTTCGGGGATGTGGTTTCCGCCCTTCTTCTTCGCCTTGGGACGTCCAGAAAACACGCGGCCCTGGCCCCAGCCGCCGCGGGCACGATGCCATTGGCTCATGTGGGCCCCAAGATACCGCTGAGCCAGTGCCAAGACCGCCAGAGTCGCCAATCCTGCTGGTCGGAGCCAAAACAATATTCTCAACCGGAAGCTGCTACACAGCAACCTACGCAGCTCCACCCCTTACCCCGCCTCCTTGCTAATGCGCACGCGCCACCGCCCTTAGTGATGATGTCACCACGCCGGCTCGCTGAAAACTTGATTAGGAAATGGGACGCTAGTGGCTGCGGTGCTGTCTTTAGCCGGAGGCCAGTGTCGCAGGACCTTGAGTTCGTGTATTACCGTTCAAAATTCAGATACTGCAGCACGTGGAATGAAAAGCTAAGTTCCTCTCCCCCAGTTCCTTGAATGGTCATTCTGGATATTTTCCAGTGTTTACATTCACACTCATTGTATGCTGTATGTAAATATTTATTTGTACAACTGTGGTATCCTCTATTTTATATAAACGCAGCACACTGTATATATATCTTATAATATAGCTACGAAAAAATTGACTCTGAGATATAGCCACAATGATCTCACAGTCAACTTAAGTGTACATATGTTCTGTTGTTTTTAATAGTCACATAGTATTCCACTGATTATAAGTACCATAATTTATGGAACCAGTCCAGTATTGATGGACTTTTAGTTTTATTTTCAGTTTTTGCGTCCTCCACTACACACAGGCTGCAGTGTGATCATCCTTAAACGTGTGTACACCGATATCTAAATTCCTAGAAGTAGAATTTCTGGAACGAAGGATATGCAAACTTAAAATGTTGAAACATATCGCTTAATTACCCTCCAAAAATAAAGTCTTAACCTACATTTCCACTCACAATGAAGCGTTTATTGGGTTCCTATCATGTGTCAGGTCTTACCTATTTACATTTGAGAAAATAACAACAAATAATAGAGAGATGAGAGTGAAGCTCAAGTCTAACATTTCCACACAGTATCAGGCATGGAGGTCTGCATGTGGTAGAAAACCTGTCGATTCCACTACTGGTAAAACAGCGAAGCACAGCATGTCCTACAGTAGACCTGAAGGCAGAACAGAAATCCAAATTTCAGATCACGCTGTAGATAATTATCCTAGCAAAGGTTTCCCATTTTTCACTTTTTAGTTTCTAATGTCTGAAAGTACTTTATATACACTCTTATTAATCTTCACAACCATTTGAGATCTGGGTAAACTGAGCATCACAAAGGTCAGCTACTGAAGACATGATTGCATAAATGGGTAAAAAGATCACTAGTTTTAACATTTGGGGACAATCATATTCTCACCAAGTTTATATCCACAAGCATTTACAATTCTGAAAACTTCCACATAATTAAAAATGGGTTAATATTAGTAAATTGCCATTTGCAAGAATATGTAAGCTAGCACAGCACAGTTTGAAACTTACAATTAGGTCCATTCAAATTTGGTGCTAAAATATAAAATATTCTTTTGGACTTATGAAAAAGTATACAATAGGAGTATAGTGGCCAAAACGTATTACTGGTACTAATAGCTACATACGTGGCAATATACAAACTGTGATATAAATGTATCAGAAACTAGAAAAGCAATATTGGTCTTGTACTTCCAATTTGCTAAAAGACACAGCTTGAGGTAGGAACAAATTCAGTTATAGTTGACCTAAGAAAATCTAGACCTAGACACAGTAGGGCTTCCAGAAAGTATGGGAACTAGCAAAGAGTAGGCTTTTGGATTGGAGTCAATCCAACATGTGCTAAAGAATAGAAAATATAAGTGCAAAGGATATTTGGGGCACCAAACAGCTAAATGGTTATTGACAATATAATATCTACCAGTCTCTGGTAGGGCCCCAGTTACCATGCAGAGATTTAAGGGATTCCAGTCTTTAATGAAAACAAAAGCCAAAGCCTTGGACAGTGTGAATCTGTTGGTAGGAGCATTGTTCCATAAAAGTTGTGGGTTCGATTTCCAGTCACGGCACATGCCTGTGTTGCAGGTTTGGTCCCCAGTGGGGGTGACACAAAAGTCAACAGGTCCATGTGTCTCTCCCTCTCTCTATCCCTCCAGACTCCTCTCTCTAAAATCAATGAGCATGTCCTTAGGTGAGGATTAAAAAACGAGGCGTAACAAAGAGACCAGTGGTAGATGGACTAAGTGTGTTTCAGTGAGGGTACAAAAGGCAGGAAGTGGGTCTGTGGGACAAAACAGTATCCTAAGTATAAAAGGAAGGCTTGAGGTCGAGGTAGAGCTTGATGCAGAGTTTCAGAATGTTAGACTAAGCTTCTTTAGGTTCCTTCTCCTACATTTAAGATGCTTTCAGAGGTTAAGATGATGGTGAGGGCTCAAGCGAAAGTTAAATGGACAGAACTATGGAGAGAAAATAGTTATACAGGCTGGGCATAAGTAAAGGCCAAATTAAGAATTTGTTTAGCTAGAATTGAATGTTGGAACTGAGTATTCTAACATGTAAACATTTTACTGCTATCAGAATTTATCTTGCCACACTCCCCCCAATCTTACGCCACCCATCCTAAACTGTGGTAGCTATGGATTCCCTTGATTCCATGGCAACACAGAAACAGGAGGGACTGGTCTGGCACATTACATCCTACTATCCTGGGAAATGGCAGTCTGAGAGATATGAAGCTTATGGGGAAGACTTTTAAAACTTTTTTGAGTTGAAGCTACATCTTTACACTGCAACACCCCATCACAATTTCCTCTCAGGTAAGCATCATACCTGACTTTCAAAAAACTCTTATGTCATAATAAGAAAAATAGGCCTATAAAAGAAATATGTCTATTTGATGATACCATCTATGAACTATCATCTTGTGGGCTCTTGTCATCTTGTATCACAAGCTTCCTGCACATTGGCACTGAAAAGCCCCAAGTTGGATTGACCGAGGGATCTCCTAAAGCTTACCACAAAAAGAATGACTAGATCCATATATTTCCTCCCTAAAAGCAGTATAATCCATAAACAGGGTGGGACAAATGTAGGTGTACAGTTGTGAGTGTATGAAACAGAGTTAATTCCTGTATTATTATTTATTGATTATAGTATTATTTTCCACACGAACAACTGCACACCTACTTTCGCCCCACCCCGTATAGGTCATTAGCAACTGAGCCCTCACTCACAGGGACAAGAGTGGTTAGTGCGAGCAGCACTAACCAGGGGAAGAAAAACAGAGGCAACCCAGGCCCAGTCGGGCTGATGGCACACATCTCTCCCTTAGGCCTGGTGCGCAGTGTAAGTCACCACAGTGCCTCTTTCGCACACCTCTTTTTAAGTTTCTCCACAATATCCATGGGGTCAACTTGGTTCCTGTTGCTTCTAAGTCAAGTCATGCAAAGAAATACCTGCAATATGTCTTACAATGAAGACACTTTAAAAATCTCATGGGGAAAAAGTCATGTGCACAGACACAGAGCATTGATAC
>PVJD01011649.1:0-44864 GCA_004026545.1 Mormoops blainvillei | reverse complement strand
AATATTTATTGAGCATTTACTATGTGTGTGCCCACCATTTGACTAAGCACTGGCAGTAAAGGACAAATAAAACATTATTACTGCCCTTAGGAGTTTAGACTATAGTGAGACAACAGATAGTCATGAATCACAAATGATAAGCGGGAAAGTGCTCCAATGGAGGTGAAATTGAAGCTATGAAGCTATGTTCTGAAAGATGAATAAAGGTAACTGGATGAAGTGAGCACAGATGCTGCGGGCAGAGGGGGAATGTGTATGAGGACTCAGAGGGCTGAGGTAGCACGATACGGAGAACTATGAGAGGCCTTGAGTGCCTGAGCAAAGGGTCCTGTGGGGCGGGGGTAGAAAAGGAAGAGCGTCAGAACCAGATCTTGCCAGGGCTCTGAGTACTAAGCCTGGAGCTATGGTCAAGATGCCCTGGGAGAATTTTAGCAGGGGCAGGACAAGGCCTTTTTGCAGCTTCTTTCAGCAATAGTGTAGGGGTCTAGATGGAAGGGCTCAGGTCAGGAACAGAGCCACCGGTTAGGAGGCAGCAGCTGTAATTAAGGAGGAAATTGATAGGAACCTAAACCAAGGCCACGGGAATGGGTTAAGAAAGGGGAACTTGCTTGTATTCACTTAACGAAGCCTCGGTTTCCTCCGTTGTTAAGTGGGACTGAGAATAGTACTTAGGTAATGGTATGGATTAACTGAGATGACCGTTAGGAAGAACTGTGTCTAGCACTTAGTATGTGCTCATAAATGTTTGCCACCACGTGGAGATGGTTCCTGTGTAGTTACGTGCTGCAGCACCACTGAGCCCAGGCGGCCCAGCTCAGAGCCCAGCTCCGCGCTTGTACTCTGAACCGTTCCAATAGTCCACCACTGTGGGGCAAGTTCTTGTAAACTAAATTGTTGGAGCATAGTCTATACTAGGGGGGTGAGGGGTTGGTGTGGTAAAAGAATAACAACTGAGGCAGAGGTCAGTTCGCAGGAGGTTTTCGTATGCCAGGCTAGGGAGTTCGGCCTTTATCTTGCATGAGGAATAAGGGGATGCTGGGTTTTAAGCAGAGAGGTGACATGTCCCAATTTGCTTTTTAGCAGGATCACTTCAACAGCAGTGCAGAAGGGATGAATTTACACCATAGGAAGGGGTTGGAAGAAAAGACCCATTTTCCTTTTTCTTGCTTCCTAAGTGTAGAGGAAACTCAGTTGGCCAACTCGATTTTCTTGCTTCCAGGTAGAGAGGATATAAAACAATGATAGAAACTTGAGGTGTTCCAAGTATACCAGCATGAAACATGCTTTCTCTCAGTTGATCATCACGGCTGCAGATAATGCAGGTCCAGAAGGTTTCACTTTGCCTTAAAAGGCCAATGCCCAACATGGGGCAAAGCAGGGGAGGAAGTACCTTTGTGGATGGAGAATAGAAGCCAAGCCCATAGGACCACAGTGGGCTCCGATCCAGATGCTAAACCCTGTTCAGCACAGTCTAGACCTGTTTGAATGATTTGGTCTAATTAGCCTGTCCAAAAAAGAATCTTCCAATTTTAATGGTACATAGCTGTGCTTGCAGACTTCCCTTTGCCAAACATGGGCTCTAGAAGTGAGGGTTTGATGGCCCGCAGTGGCTTGGCCAGTAGCCAGGCGGGTGCTTTAATGACTTTGTATAATTTAATGACTTCATTCAGAAAGAAAAATTTGGATTAGAGAAGGGGAATAAATAAATGAGGCAGTAGCCATCTTGACAGGTGAGGCTTCCTGAGAGTGTGTCAGATAATCCTCTGCTGAGACGCATTTCTGCTTCAAATCTAATTGGAATTGGGGTTTTTCTTTGTTTCCGTGACAGTCTTGCTGCCACAGCGTGCAGAGGCGGGAGAGCTCTGGAGACAGAGCAGCAGAGAGTTCCAGTCCAAGCTCTGGCCACCAGCTGGCTCTATGGACCTGGGGAGCCTGCAACTCCATGGATGGCAGTGGCTTATCCATTCAGTGAAAGACTAAACTAGGCGTTAGGAAGGAGGAGAAAGCGGAAGAGAGAAAAGAGGGGGAAAAGAGGAAGAAAATAATGATAATTCCCACTAATCTCGTATTTGATCTAGTTTTCTGACCATCGTGCTATATGGCTTACGCACGTCATCCTAAAATCGCACAGCAGAACTTCCATAGCTCTTTATGGGTCTTTTCAGCTGTATGTGTTTAGGATCCTGCTTGGATGTAAAAGCTCTAGGAATAATATGCAATGGCAGAAGATGAAGACAAAACCTCCCTGTGTCATAGGAGGTGACATTTTAAAACACTGAGGCTGCCTCAGCAGGGACCACAAGCAGGATAGGAGTAGAGTTAGGCACACGTGGGGGCAAATGTCCACTTCACTAGAGCACATGATCGTGGCGGTCCTGATTTTGTTTCTTTCTCCTTTGTGGGTCCATCTGAAGACTGCGTTACAGCTAGGACTGTAATAAGAATATGGCTACCAAGTAATACTTATGTTAAGTCTAGTTGTTTTCCCACTATTACTATTTAATCAGAATTCAAGACCTTAGCCGAGCTTCTAAGCTATCTGTCACATAGCTTCCCACCTGACCACCATTCCGGCCCCTTGTTCTGTTCTTGCACAGCTTTTCTTCTTTGCCTTTGAATGTATGCTTATTCTCTCCTGGCTTCATGCCTTCCCTCCTCGTGTTCCCAGATTAATTCAACACAGATGCAAGGAGTCCCTTTATGGGCCAGATATTAGGCTCAGAACTGGGAATACAGAGGGAAGTCAATCCTTAATTGAATGTCCCATGTTTATGAGCTTTTAAAGACAAAGTGTGGAATGCAGTGAGGGAATAGACCATCCAACCAAGATGAGATAGATGCTAACACCCTTTCCCCTGCCCATCACACTCTCACGGGTCCTTTAAAGCCAAGCTCATGCCTGCTGTCAGTGCCGACTCTAACTGAATGCCCATTATGACCCATGGTTTAAATACTCTCTCTAGTCTCAACAGAATTTAGAGTCTGTCTCATGCAATTTGAACCATGATTTTATATTCTGAATTTTGAGCTGTGCCAGGTGCTCTATATGCTTCATGCCCAAATCCTACCACAATAGCTGTCTCTGCAGATCTTTCCTGCCCTGTGTTTCTATGATGAAACTGGAGTGGCTCCCTTCTCTTTATGTTGTATAACCTTCTTCCTACCCTGCACGCTTTTGTGTCTGTGACATCAAAAAACCTGTCGTTTTTACTACAGTTACCCTACCTTAATAACTGACACCGTGTAGCCTTTACCGCTGGCAAAACATCTCTGCATTCATTATCTCATTTTTTCCACACAAGTTTGTTATATAAGTAACACAGACGTGACCATCCCTGATTTACAGGTGATAAGATAAATCTTAAGGGAGCTAAGAAACCTATCTTTTACATATCATATAGCAATAGGTCATGAATAAGATCATGCTTTCCCTGTGCTATCTCTGGGGGAAAATCTGTAGATAATTTATCTAACACAAAATTTATAAGAGGAAACTGTCCTTCTGGGTCATGGCACTGCTAAGTATATAGGGATCCTTAAAACCCTCTTTTGACATCAGTTGAAGCAATGTGGATGTACAATGCTTCTCAACAAAGTTGAGTGAATTAAATAGCAAATGTGTATGACCTAGTTATCCTGGTGTTTAAGACCTTTCGTTATTTCCTCTATTAAACTACTTGCCATTTGCTGTACATCTCTTTCCATTGTTACACATCTGTACATGCTCTTTTGTATTCTTAGAATGATACTCCCTGCGTTCTCGTCTCTGCATCCTTGTCCAGACCCCGCCATTCCGCAACACCCAACTCAAATTAAACTCCATAAAAATCTGCCTCCCTTTCTTCTCTCTCTGCCCACACTCCCCCTGCCACAAGTTATCTTTACTCCTCTTGAATTCTCATAGCACATCTCCAAGCATTCTCTCTTCTCATGTAGCTGTTTACGAACAACTGTCATTCCCATGCTCAAACACCAAACCCTTTCAGTTCAAGCATCTCTCTTGATTCATTCCTGTGGCCCCCTTAAGATGCAGCCTATGCCTTGCACATAGCAGTTTCTCAAGAACATGTGTCCAATTACAATGAATAGAAGAATTATTATTAAAAGGCTCAGCGTAGGTTGGGTGAGGACACCCAGCGTGAAACTGAAATAGCTGAGAACAAGCAAAAATTTCAGAACTGCATGCTCTAACCACTAGATTATTTTTTCCATTCCGAATAGGACAATCGCGGTCATTATTTTTGTTGTCACAGTTTCATTCTCACACTCACTCTGAGCCTTTGAAGTGAAATCTCTCCCAGCACCGCTGAGGTTGTTCTCCTGTTTGGGGGGGATATTCCATAGAAAGTTTTGAAGTCTCCGGTGAAGTGCTGTTCAGTTTATTCTCGAGAGACTCAGATTCCTTTGACCAACTTGATGTTTCAACAGCTTGAAAAATGAAGGAAAGAACCATGTCTGTCTAGACTGACCAGAAAGTAAAAACAAGGGGCACTTTGAAATCTGTGAATCTGACCACAACTGAGAGTTGTACATAATCCAAGTAACTGGAAAATCAGTTTCTTGGATTAGACAAATGCTTTTCTTAAGACTCTCAAACTGCTAACTTTCTTCTTTTATAATTAATAGAAAATTATTACATTGACAGACAAGGGGCGTCGTATTTGAGCCAATGGGAAAACCTGACATCGAAGCCAGGGGAAATAATTTAGCCCCAAATAGAGTTATTAGTGCCAGGATAAAAGCAAACAAATGTGCTAATGATCTTCCCTGAGAATTGGACTGTGATAAGTTTTGATGTATTTCCAGATGGAAAATATATCCGTTCTCTCCAGGCTGGGGATTGGACATCAGAATGGGGAAAATGCTAAATGGAAGTCAGTGCAAAGCATTCGGAAGATGTCATTTCCTTTTTCTAGAGAGTATAGAATATGAAGATATAGATAATTCCCATTTGAAGGAACCAGATCTGTGGGAGGTAGCATCCGCGACAAAAGGGAATCCTGATTTTCATAACAAGGACGCATTCCTCCACTGGCGTCTGGACTCAGGTGCATGTCGGTTTCAAGTCACAGTGTTACCTTGCTGTTCTTTTGTGCGTTCAGTCATCTTATCATCCCACAAATATTCATTGCTCTTTACCACATCTCCAGCCATTTTCTAGGTACTTCAGATACAGCAAAGAAGAGGTACCGTCACTGACGTTGTAGAATTCCTTTTCTAGGTGGGAGGCAGACAACAAGTATATACAGACATAAATGTATAAAATCAGATAGTTATCAGTGCTATGAAACTTTTTAAAAAGTCAGGGTAAGGGGACAACATGTGCTTTGTGCCAGGGTAGAATGGCATGAGGCATGTTGCTGTATTATACAGACCTGATAAGGAAGCCCTCACAGATCTGATGTGAATTTGAACAGGGATCCTAATGGGAGGAGGGCTGAGGGCTTGGGTGGAAATGGTGAAGGGGCTAAAACCTACAAATTGATTGCTACAGAATAGTCACAGGGATGTAAAGGACAGCATAGGGAATGTAGTCAATAATATCATAATAATTATGTATGATGCCAGGTGGGTTCTAAATTTATTGGGGGGATGGATCACTTCTGCAATTATATAAATGCCTAACCACTATGCTGTATCACTGAAGCTCATATAAAATAATATTGAACATCAACTCTAACTGAAAAAAAATTTAAGTCGTGGAAACGACGTGATCATTTGGAGGAAAGCATTCCAAGCAGAAGGAACAGCAAATGCGAAAGCCACGAAATGTGAGAGCCCTCTGCAAAACCAAGGAAAGGGGGGCTATCTCAGTGGAAGCAGGGGCAGCAAAGGGCAGTATTTGGAACGCATGGAGTAAGAGATGGGTCGGGGCACTTCGGGTAGGCATGGTCTTGAACTGAAGAAGACAAGACCGTCCGAGGTAGGCCTCGCCGCATGAATGACGAAGCAGCCTGGTCACGGTGCTGAAACTATACTGACGAAGCAAGGGAAGAGGAGCTGGAGTCTGTTTGATAGAATAGGGGTGGCAGCTTTATTTTCAACTGTGTTTCCAAGTGGCTTCACCACTTCACGATCTTTCTTCTCGTCTGGCTGTGCTTATGCTCGCCCCCACACCCAGTGAACCATCTGCACCCTTCCCAGCCTGCTTCGAGCACCTGGGAGACAGTGTGGACACAGTTGATGCAGAGTAGACTTTGAAGCCTCAAAAGCTCGGGTTCCAAAAACCTCCCTTGGTAATTTAGCAGCTGTTTGACTTTCAGTAATTTATTTAACCTCTTTGAGTTTCAATGTATAATAATAATACATTCTCAATACTCCTCAATAATAATAATAAACTATTCTTTAAGTGTTATTGAGCAATTAAAGAATCACCATTCTACACGGAGAGCAGTTCTTTAGTCAACAGTCCAGGAAACAGAGGCACAAGGAGGTACGTAGCCCAAGGTTACCACTAAATGTTAGAACAGGATTTGAACCTCAAGAGCATGGCAAAAGGACTCATGTGTTTACTCCTATGCTATGTTGCCAAACAGTGTTTATTCTGAAAGAATTTATGTAGAGAAAATACAGAACACAAAGTAAGTACTCAATAATGATTAGTTCCTGATCATTTGTATTTTTTGGTTGCATGTGACACAGAAACTAACCCCAAATTACTTAAGCCAAAAGAAAGTTAGTTGGCTCTTACAAATAAAAATCTGGCCCTAGGTTCTTGAGGCATGCTGGCTTCAGCTACCACCCAATTTAGTTTTCAAACTGTGAAACCACTATCCATCTTTTGGCTCTGCTTTATCTATTGCTTCTTTCTCAGGCTCTGTATGGAGAGCCAGGACAGCTTTGGTTCCACTTAGTACAAACAACCAATCCAGTGGAGGAGAGGAATCCACTTCCTTGCTGCAGGGAATGACCATACCTCCTGGATTGCGCAGCACTGTCACCTGGTCCAGAGGAGGAGGGGAACCACTGACAGTTAGGGTGACCACATATCCCGGGTTCCCCAGGAAGCCCTTATTCATACCTGCCAACCCTGCTTAAATATTAATTACACCTCCATTCCCTCTCAGAAATATCCAAATTTGGACAATAGATCATATGGTCACTTTCCTGGCAGTCCAAAGAAAAGTACTGAGAATTAGTCCCATTCTGGTTCGGATACAACATTTCCCCCCAAAACTTAGGGAGAATTTACTTAGCTAAAAGAGGGAAGGGATGGGTCCACCAGAGAAGAATACAAGGAGGCAGGTGATGGAGCCTGGGTAGTCAAAACTTCAAATGTCCATTACCATTCCCTTTTCTTTCTTTAAGCTGTTTGGTATGATTTAGCAGTGGATTGAGGGAGTTTGGGAGTTGGGAAAACACAGGTTTGAATCTTGGCTTTATTGCCTCCTCCAGCTCTGTCAGATCACCTTCCTTTCCAAGCCTGTTTCCTCACATATAGAGAACTAATCATCTATACCTCAGTGAGTTCCTATGAGGATTAAATGGGCTAATGGACATAAAACATTTGCCGCAAAGATGGACATAAATGATTTAATAAATTGATAGCTATTTTTTTCCTATGATGCCTAAAATAGACCTGAGCACATGGCAGGTAGTGACTAGTGACCAGGACAGGAAACAAACTAAAAGACCACGCACCTTTCGGTGAGTATGGGAAGTCTCCGGGGGAGTCTAGACAAGTGTTGCTGTCGACAACGACGGGACCTAGTGATCAAGAAAAGGAGGCTTAAAGTTTGAACTTGAGTTCAGTTTGATGTTTTCAGCTAAAACATTGGGGGAACTACTGGCAAAATGCACTTTTTAGAACTACTGTGAATGAGACTACTAACTTTTAAAACAGTCCGGAATATTTATTTAACACCCATATTGCAACAAATAAATGTGACTAATCAATGCATTCTACTCCAGTGGAATTTAGATTCTTGAATGAAAAACACTCATAAATGTATGGGGGAGTGTTCTACTTAAAATAAAAATAAAGTTGAGAATGATAAGTGCCAGAATCTTAAACATAATAGTGTTTCGATTGGATGAAAAAATTGTTGAGAGACCGTATGAAGGGTTAAATGAGGAAGCAATCCCATCCAAGAAGAAGAAGAGAAGAAATATGGGGAACTGGCAGGTATTTGAATCAGATCTTGTGGTAGAGCTAGATTTTACATGTGAGGCAAAGCCTCGAACACTCCAGGCGAAACCCTACCCTTGTGCCTTTGTTTCCTCTACCTAGAGCGCTTCGCCCAGGTATCCACATCGCTTCATCCCTCAGTTCCTTAGGTCTTTTTTTAACGATGTCACCTCTCAGTAAGGACCTCTCTAGCTACATATGTAAAATCGTGATACCCACCATTTCTACCTCCCTTCCTTGCTTTGCTTTTCTCTTTGACATTTGCCACTCCGCCGGGCTATATACCTGACTTGTTTATCTTCTCCATTGTCTGTCTCTCCCACTAAAATGCAAGCTCCATGGAGGCAGGAAGTTTTATCTGTTTGGCTTGCTGCTCTCTCTCCAGCACCTGGAATAGTGCCTGGCACATGTTAGATGCTGAGAGAGCACCCTGAACCGAAGGACTGATGGAACGTGGGAGCTTGTGCAGCAAACAGAGCATCGGTGCAGGCTGACTGCAGTGTGTGTGTGGGCAGGGTGGGCGGTGGGGATGAACATGGGAGAGGAAGTTCCAGCAGGAAACACATGCTGGGGCCAGGCTCTAGGGGACTTGAAGACTAGATCAAGGAATCCAGCTTTTGTTTTGTATGTCATGTGTACTATTGAGGGCTTTCACTGGGGAATTTATATGAACAGAGTTCTAAGAGGGTTAAACTGGCAATGTTGTTTGTAGCAAGGGAAAGGACAGAGAGAGGCTGAAGGTGGGAATGCCAGCTAGGGGACCGTGACAGTAAGCTACATAAAAGGTTATTGTGGCTTTAACCAAAGAGAAGGAGGTGGAAAATGAAGAGAATAAAGGGGCTTGTGCAAGGGAAGGGAATACAAAGAGATAGAAGTAACAAGATTTGGTCCTATAACTCAAAGTAATGGTGGAGAACATGCAATGGTGGGATGGCCTATATGTGCAGTTGATGTGACAACTGCTGACATTAATAGGCAGAGTTGACAATACTTAAGAGAATAAGGTACCACTTTCTCCCCATGAGCAATTTCTTTACAGGCTAAAGTTTCCAAATGGTCTTTACTAGTTAGCAAAAACAATAACAATGTTAGTACCTAGAGACCTGGAGAGTCCAGTTTACTGGGAACATATCGACCGTTGCTACTGAAAGTTAGATATGATGACATCTCTGGTTCTGTGACCTGAGTTTTCTTTTTCACAAGCAATACTCCCTCTTAAGAGGAAGTGCAGATTTGCACATTTGAAAGAAATGGTAGAGGAAGCAAAGAGCAGGTTATAGAATTAACCAAAATCAAAAGTAGGTAGCAAAAGTGATTTAAATCTGAAAAAAGAAAGCTGGGAATCCCTTCTCTCTTTCCAAGAGCCAAGAATTGCATTTAAAAGCATTTTGAATTATTACCCAGATTGTGTATGTGTGTATATGTGTGTGTGTTAGGTATCTAAACAAATAAGGCTGCCACAGGTAGCCAGAGTGCCTGTGCCCTATTCAACTCGACAGGACCCACCCCCTGCAGTATGAAGCAGCGCTGCTTTCTGGAGTTGTGTCATGGATGATTCTGGATTTGAGGGGTGGCCCTGCTCCTTCAAAATCTCTCTCCCTCCCAGTTCTGCAAGAACTGCAGTTTGTCATTAGAGATTAATTTATTTGGATTACCATTCTCTAATCCATTAGTACGAATTAGTTCATTCAACTGATCTCTTCTGTGGCTGAAGCCATCATGACTTTCTGAGAAAGTTTGGGAGATGGGGGCCTGAAAAATATAAAAAACTAAAGAGAGGGAAAATGGGGGGTGGTTTTTTACAACAAACTTGACCTATATCTATTTCATACACAGTTGAGTCAAGGGCTGTTCTACTTTGAGCAATGCTGGATGTTGAGTCAGATGGTGATAGGCCTTAAATGCTGAGCTATTCTTGGAAATAGGGAGCCATTAAAGGTTTTTAAGGAGGAAAATGTTGGAAAGACCACCGGTCAATCAAGATTTCCCATCCCAAACATCAAATGCTGAAATTTCCCATGGGCTCCTGCATGGACATCTCTGAGAAGAACCTTGTACTTTTCCTCCTCTCCTTCCACACAAGCCGACTAATCCACACTAACTCCATTCAACACATATTTACTGCCTACATATTATATAGCAGCACAGTTACAAGTTTCAGCAACAGCTGCTAAAAAGTACTATTCTCTGGTTTCCTCTCTCGTTTTGAATATTTTCTTTCATTTCCTCCCATTCGCAATGCCTTGGGTGACATTCCATCAGGAAGTAAACTTTCCAAGTACTGTCATGTTAGAGCCTTAGGAGAGAACTGATGTGGCCTAGAGTGTTAACAGGAGTGCTCTGTATGATGAGAAATGTATGTTTTCTTTACTCTGGCTAGAGTTTTCTAGACCAGCAAGCGAAGGTTTTTTTAATATTAGCATGTAGTATATTTAACAAAGTGCTTACTGAAAAGCCCACAAAATATGTCATTCCTGCATATTTTTAAAGCACAGAGGCGCTCACCTTGGTTTGTGTAAGCATTCAGTGGTGCATGTTATACTTTATTTTGGCCGCCGTGATACGTATCGGGAGGGTGGCTCTCTTTGGACTCCTGGCAAAGCTGGCGAACGGTACATAAAGCCGGTCCAAGGGTAGGATGACTTGAGTGAGTTTTCACTGTCCGCTGTACAAACATGGGTCTAAATTTACAGTTCAATTCATCACATTCGCTGGCAACTGAGCCATCCTAAGTCAAGTTCCCATCATTTGTTGCTTGGACTACAGCTGTTGCTTACCTTCTAACTGTCTTCCTCCTTCCAGGCTTCCCGACTCCCCTGCGGCCTCCATATTCTTAAACAAAATCAGACCTTGTCTACTGTGTTTTTAAAAGCCTTCAGTTTCTCTGCAGGGCTGGTTGGCTACAGTATTTTCATCAAGAGTCATGCGGCCCCTCAGAGAGATATATAAGAATGTCAATAAAGGGCTGTCTGGGGAGCAGATAAATGAGGTTTCAAAAGCTGTATTTAGCATCATCTATACCTTGAATTCCTTTTGAAATTTTAGATAATATGTGTGGACCATATGAGACCTGTGTTTATTTTAAGTGGGATACTGATCTCCAGGAACAAGTTCAAACTTGTGCTGTCATGCAATGTCCTAAATGGGGCGGTTCATAACTTCTACCTTTCCAGAGCAATCACCTGTCTTTATATTACTTGTCTCAGTACTTGACATTGATGAAACTAACAAGAGTAGACCTCTGAGGGATTTTTTTATCTGGTGTTGGAAATAGGTGCACAACCCTAATTTCAAGTGGACTAAGATGTGTTATTGTGGAGATGTGTACAAGGTGGGTTGGCAGAACAATGGAGGGGTCCAACGAATCTGCTGGGGAGGAAATGTTAAAGCTCTGGATTTGCGTCATGAAGGGCTAGTAATAACCACCTCCTGGGTATTGGAGGGAAGCTCAAAAGAGGCAGAAAAAAAAATATGCAATGCACCTGAGGCATGGACAACCTACTAGGACATCGGGTGATTGTGCATTACCCCTAATGGAAAATGAGGTGAAAGAAACAAAAGGAGGCATGGGCTTTTATTCTAAGACTTTTAGGCAGCTGGAAAAGTTTGTTTGTTTCTGTTTTTTGCTTTTTGTTTTTGTTTTGGAGGTGAAAGGATACATAGATTTTTTTTTTTAAATGGGAAATGAAACTACAATAAATATAGAGCAAGACGGGAGGGAGACCAGTGAAAGTTACTGGAATATTCCAGGCAAGAGATGGTAATGGCCCGGACTAGGGTAGTGCAGTAAAGACAGGTGAATCTGAGACAGGTTTTGGAGGAAGAATTCAAAGGACTCAGAGACTCTTTCTTATAGGTTCTGATGGAAAAGAGGACTCGAAGGTGGAACTCTGGTGTCCACCTGTAACCGGATGCAGATGGTGGTACCCATCAGGCAGGATGGAGAATGCAATCAAAAGGGTGGATATCAGCGAAAGGGGGGTGTTCTGCTTTGAACATGTTAAGCATGTGGTGCCGGTGGGACCTTCATATTGGAACATACAGTTCACAATCTGGAGCCTAGAAGGGCTATCTCAACCGGAGGTATCAGTGTGTGGGTGACAGTGGGAGACAAAGGTATAAATATTATCCAGAATGCATTTGATGTGAGAAATGATGAGGCCAAAGACAGAACTGCAAAGACTCTCTTCATTAAAGTGCATTATTTCTTGATTGAAAATAAATTTTAATTTGAGAGTTAACTTTGTTTTTCTACTGAAATGTTGTAAATGTTATAAAAAGAATCACCATCTGCAACATCTATACATGGAATTATAGTAAAAGTGCCTAGGACATTTGTTCTTACATTGATAGCAATACATCTAAAAAGCAAACAAAAAAAAATCATGAAAGTGCCTTTGTATCTCTTCAAGCCTGTTCACCAACAGCAGCACAGTAGAAGCTTGATTTAGACTTGGCTCTGTGTTCTTGCCATTTCTTTCATCTTTCAGAAACTAGTTTCTATTTATTTCTAAGCCGCCAATTTTATTAATTCCCACATTCATAGCTTTTCACATTAGAATTGATGATGTGTTATAGTTTAATTAGCAGCAATCATTTCTTCTTAGTGGTACATAAAGTAATCATGCATCTTACAGTCATTGGCCTGTTAGATTCAAAGTCATGTAGTCATTGCTTTGTGCCACCCCCTGTTGGCAGCATCAAGGTGGCCTTTGGAGTCAAGAAAGATGGCGTGAAATGGCCTGCCGCCATTCTGCACCGGACCAAACTCAGCCTCTCATGAGGTGGCAGATGGAAGGGCCACAACTGCCTCATGGAAGCCAGGAGCAGGGCAGAAAGGGCTCAGTCTGGGCCCTCACTCCCTCTTATCCTAAGGTGTTGCAGGCCCTGGGAAACTGAGATCCCAGGGACCTTACAAAACACAGACCTTCTCTTCACAGAGGGCTGTCCTGTGTCACTCAGGGCTCTAGATGCAAGCAGCAGACACCAAGCCCCGTGGGATTTATTGGAAGGAAATCTGGCTCTCAGAGAATCATAGGAGGCAGAAGGAACACTCTTGGAAAGGGGCAGGGACCAACCCCGACCATGAGCCCAGGGAGCAATCTGACCAAGACGTTGACCCTGCTGCTGCCCCAAATTAGTCCTAACTCCCCCCTCAGCTTTGTCTCCTGGCTCCAGAGACAAAGCCCCAGTCGGGATCATCTGGTCTGACCGCCCAGATAACTGGGTCCTGATCACCAGGAGATGGAGAGAAGGAAAGTGTCTTCCCTTGGGCCTCAGGAGAATAAGACAGGGTCCAGCATGTCGCCGACACAACAGCACTGCAAGGACGGCGTTTTTATACTGTATTGCCAAACAGGGGCAAACATCCCACTACCTTCCCCTTTCGGTGTCTCAGGTTTGTGAGAACATTGGTGCAGTTCAGTAATGAGAGGACTGTGGCATAGTCAAATAGACTACATTGACTTTGTTTGGAACCACAGGCTCATGGAGGAAACTAACCCTCCTGGAGTTCAAAAAAAAGGGCCGGGTCTTGGGTTAAGTGTGTTTTAGGTGATTGCTGCTGAACAAGCAATAATTGCATAATTATTCATTCTTCGACCTTCCGAAAATCTTAAGGAAGGAGGACCGCGGTTACCAAAGATTTTTCCGACTTTGGACGGAGTGAATACAGCAACTGCAGACGGCAGAATTTGGGTGCTAAATAAAATGGTATGTCCCAAAAATGCCATTGTTTGAAATTAGCCCCTTCACTGACAGGTCATTAACTTCTGCCACCAGTTTAATTTCTGGTGTGGACCTGGTACAGGAAACCACACATGGGTGGTAATTTTTTCCCCCTCCAATCTCAGAGGAAATGTAACCGGGTATGAACTAGTGGCACAACTCATATATCAGTAGCCTGTAGTGGGTCTACATAAATCCTTTTCTTTAACATTATTTAACTGTTTTGAAAATGGTTTCAACAGAAGTAATTCCAATTGCACTAGAAAGGAAACCAGTCTTAAAGAAAAATACACTGTCTTTGCTGAGCAAGGCGAACATATCACTACGCAGAGAAACCAACCAGCCTCTTGTGTTTTATTTCCTTGACAAATCCACTGAAACACTTACTCTGTGTCTTTGAAAGGCCGATAGACAAAGAATTCTGTGGTCACTGCAAATTAATGCTTACGACTGCTTTATAATCACTTTAAAAGGGCAGGTACTACTTTTTTTAAGTTTGTTTCTCTCTTATTCACAGTATCTCATTATGGGACTTTGTACATATTATAAACACAACAAATATTTGTTAGTTCTTTAAAAACTCATCAAAAATATTCTCTAGGGAAGGATTTCTCTATTTAAAGAATTAGATAACTCAGGAGGTAAGGGAGGTGGAGGAGATTAAAGGAGGAATAAATGGTGATGGATGGAGACTTGACTTGGGGTGGTGAACACACAATATAGCAAACAGATGATGTGTTGTGGAATTGTGTACCTGAACTCTGTATAATTTTGTTACCCAGTGTCACACCAATAAATTCAACAAAAAAAGAATAAAAACAGAATTTTCAATGACCTAACACATTGGATAAACTAACATATTGCTATCACAAACCTGGCCCTTTTTATAGCCAAGCCCTTATAGAATAATATTTTTCCAATAAGCTCGAAGTGGCACTCTCTCTTATGATGATGCTTTTGACTCTTCCAGGAATCGATACTTAAGATAAAAGCTCTTATTTCTGTGAAAGGTGAGAACTTGCTACTATTTAAAGCTGACCAAGTCATTTGGTGAAACTGACTTCATTTTGAGAATTCCAAGATGTGAATGTAAGGACTGGATGGCTCTGATAAAAACACAAGTCCGTAGTCAATGGAACTGATGTTAAACTAACTTAGACCTTGACCCATTTCACCCCTTGAGTCCACAGAATGAGATGGAGGAATCCCTTCGTTGTTTGTCTTACTTGCCCAAGATCTTCACAAGGCTCACTCCCTTAACTTCTTGAATTTTTTACTCAAATGTGACCTCAGTGTGGCCTTTTCCAACCACTCTATTTTAAATTCTGACTCCTCCTTCTCTTACCAGTATGCCCAATGGCCATTTCCAGCCTTCTCTTTCTCCACAGCACTTATCTGATACAGCGTATTTTTTTAATTGGTTTGCAGTTTCTCTTCAGCAACTGGAAGGGAAGGTCCGTGAGCACAGATAATTTTTTTTTTCCTCTCTTGCTCTTTGTCATATTCTCAGCACCTGGTACATAGTGCTCAATAAATCATTGCTGACATACAAGCTAAGGCAACACCGGTTTGAAGGTTTCTGGGTACGGGTATTCCCAACTCTCTTGATGGTTTAAAAAGCCATTTTACTTCAATTATTTTGACAACATTGTGTTTTAAGAAAGGATTATTATTATCCCAATTCAGCAAATGAGGAAATAAGGCCTCAGAGAGTTTCTCAGAGTTGAGTAATATCAAGAAGCCAGCAAGTGGTAGGCTCCAGCCTTGAACTCAGGTCAGTTACTTCCCGTGACGTCCTGCTCCCACCCAGGTGACGGGTCTGTCTGGCCAGAGGAATTTGTATTAAGCCTGGCTGGTCAGGTCTCAGGGCCACGAAATTTGAAAGGAAAATGAGAACAGAATTCGGAGGCAGCATATATACATAAAACCACCAATCATGTGTTGCACTCAAGGATGTGAAACCTGCCTTCTCACGTGTAGAAGAGTGGTCCATTGTTGAGGCCGCGTGACATCCGCCTCCAAGTGCCTCCACAAGCCCCTCCTTATACTGCAGCTGAATGTGGTACCTGCTTGCACTTAAGGCCTTTCTCCTGCTCGGCATTTTATTTCCCATTGGGCTATGAGTAGGAAGGCAGTACCTGTAATAGCTCAAGGTCATAGACTGGAAAACAGGCAGAACCAGATAGAACTTCAAGGTTGATGTGTTCGGGAGGCTTTTTGTTGTTGTTGGGTTTTGTTTTTTTTTTGGTGGGTTTTGTTTGGTGTTTTTTTTGGGGGGGGGGGAGGTGAAGGGGGCATCACTCTGTCTCCTCAGCTGTGAGATTAGCCTAATGGTACCAAGTTCTGATAAACAAGTTAGATTATACAAGTAAAGCATTCATTGCTACCCCTGGCTGGTGCAGCTCAGTGGGTTGAATGCTGGCCTGGGAACCAAAGTGTCACGTGTTCCGATTCCCCAGTCAGGGCATATACCTGGGTTGCAGGACAGGTTCCCAGTAGGGGGCGTGTGAGAGGCAACCACACATTGATGCTTCTCTCCTTCTCTTTCTTCCTCCCTCCCCACTCTCTAAACATAAAAAAAAAAAAAAGAAAACGTTCGTTGCTGCCTTAGATGTTATTGTGTATCTCCTGTGTCTCTTCTGCGGGATCATAAGATCATAGAAAATAAGGCGCTTTACTGGTTTTGTTGTTGTTGTTTTTTAGTTTGCCAGGGCTGCTATAACAAAGCGCCACAAACTGGGTGATTTGTGTCTTACGGTTCTGGAGGCTAGAAGTCTGAGATCAACAGGTTGGCAGGGTCGGCTTCTCCTGAGGGTTCTGAGGAAGAATCTTTTCCATGACTCTTCCCAGGTTTCTGGAGCTTTGCTGGCAGTCTTTGCTTGGCCCACAGAAGCATCACCCCAATCTTTGCCTCATCTTCACATGGCCTTCACCCTGTGTGTGAGTCTTGGTCTAAACTTGCCCTTTTTATAAGAACACTAGTCATACTGGAGGAGGTGCCCACTTTACTTCAGCGTGGCCTCATTTTAATTAATTATATCTGTGAAAACCTCTTTCCCAATACGATCACGTTCTGAGTTACTGGGGGTTAGGTATTCAACACATGAATTGGGGGGTGGGGCACAATTCTACATATAACAACATGGGCCCTACTGCCTTTGTGTGTTGGAGTTACTTGCATTTAGTGTCAGGGCATCGCTGCTGAATCCACCACCGACATTTAAAGAAAGCGCCTCTAGGTTTAGACATGGAGCCATTTTACAGCAAATTAATGTCCTTTTGAAAACTGCCTGTCCCTCCAAGTTAGCACAAGAGGAAACTTCCCTCCAGCTAGTGCTTCTTCGGGCTTTGTGTTAGGTTTTTGGATGAGGAAGATACAGCATGTGTTGGTAAATGTTTTGTTCAGGATTTTCCAGGCAGGCTTTTAATGGGTAGATAGCAGTGATGTCTTTATTTTCTGGGTAATGTCTTAGATGTGTTATTTAACATTTTAAAGGTTTATTTCTCTAAAAATCTGTGTAACTCAATGTTCCTTTGCAACATTTCAGTGCAACTTTTTATCTCACAGGTATGTATTAATAAACAAATGTGTTAATTAAAAATGACAATTTTTCTTAAAAGTGTTTTAGATTTTTTTTGGTATGTGTATACTGTGGTTATAAAGTAATGAGATTGGTTCCACAATCTATACACATGCATATACAGTGACACATTTCAGTGGGAATTCACACTTAAAATATTTAATATCTAAATAGGAATGCTAAAGTTTATATATCCATATCTTTAAAATTATTATTTCTCCTACAAATTATTTGTTTAATACAGTGAGAACTTTTGGAGTTGCTTTTCAGGCTATACATTTTTATTTATTTGGACATTTAAGTATGCATTTATAGTGCTTTCTCTGAGTGGGTTGGTGCTGAAGTTATGAGTTAATGTAAGTCTCAGGATTTTTTGTGATGGAAATGGGACTATTCATAGAGCTTGAGATAATATAGAAGGTTTGTCAGTATTTGTTGAATGAATGAATATATGAATGAATGTATGGGGCAGGAAATGAAGTCATTTATTTAAAACTCTATTTGAACCAAAAAAATCAGCAACTTACTGTGAATATAATGCTTCAGAGAAATTTTAAAAACCCATGAAAGCAAGCGTTAATTTTTTAGGTCATTTTATTTCTGTAAGTTGGATTTTCTTTTGACATTTGGACTCTCCCCAACATCTTCTACATTGTGACTGATGATTCCAAGCCGTCCACAATGGAAGGGGCCTCTAAGCCCCACAGGTTGAGAGCAGAGAGAGGGAGCACACATTTGCATAGGGCAGGGAGGGCACTCTAACATCTGGCGGCAGCAGCCTACTGGGTCCATTTGTTAGTGCTCATTAAATTCACATTAATGCATGAGCTGCTCTGAATGTGTAAATGCCATGTGGGTTGGTTGCTTTCTCTGAGGCCAATGGCAATGACTTTTGGGGGCCCTACCCCTGGTGGTTTACTTGCCAATGGCATTTGACCTGGGGTCAGACCTGTATTTAACCCTTTCCTGTAGGTCAAAAACAAATTAATTTGGTGAGAATTAAATTGGAAATGAGTCGTCTGTACAGCAGGTGTCCCCTGTGGAGAATGTGCCCCAGGTGGAAACATTTTAAAATCTGTTCCTGGGCCATCTCTGAAGAAGCGTCAGAGGTCAGGAAGGCAATTCCAAGGCAGCCCATGTGGTGAAGGCTGGGGGGTGGATGGGGCAGGTGCTGACTCAGGGCGGTTTTCCCAGCAACTTGGGGGGACTTTCAAAGAGGCCCCTTTTGGAGATAATTTATTTATATATTCATGAACATATATCTTGGGCATTCATTGTGGACTGATTTACTTAGAAGTTGCCCTAAATGATTGGAACTTTACCCTTTGCCCCTACCTCCCACCATCAACCAAAGACTTTGATTTGAAGGAAAGATAATAATGCATTTTTCTCTTTCTTTTTTTTTTCTAGAGGATGAAGAAGATGAGGAAATGGTGGAAACTAAAATTGGCCATGATTCAGAACTGGAAAATCAAGACAAAAAACAGGAAGTGAAGGAAGGTATGGTGTGGGAGATAAATGGAGTCATTATTTTAGTTATTTTATCGACATAAGGGACTGTAGAGGTAAGTAAAAATTAATTGTATGCCCTCTATGTGGAAGGTTTTCTATGATTGTTCAGCACCTTCCATTTGGCAGCATAAACTTGAATCTGCAAAGCAAGAGTCATTTGGTTTTTTGACCAATAGGAACCAATAAAATGCAAACATCCACAGTTCCAATAACAAGTCCCTGTCTTGATTCTAGTAAAATTATTACTGAGTAGTGATAAAGTAAGACTGTTGTTATCAACCGTTGCATTATCTAGTTCATTCTATTGTATATTCCCAATGATAACGGGAACAAGAAAGCAAAAAAATGACAACAACAACAAGAAGAAAAAAAAAGAAAAAAGGAAGCACAAGAGAGAAAATGAAAATAGTCACCGGGAGTAAAGTACAGCATAGAGAAAATAGTCAACGGCATTGTTATAACTGTGTGTGGTGTCAGAGGGTACTAGGCTTGTCAGGGTGATCACATCGGACGTTCTATAAACGTCTAATCAGTATGTCATACACCCAAAACTAATATAATATTGTATGTCAACTGTAAATGAAAAATTAAAAAATTGTAACAAAGATAAAGGAAGGGGAAGACAATACTACAGGTGATGTCTCCCGGAAAATCTAATTTATATCCGTTTGAGAGTCTCAGCTTTGGAGACAAATGAGAATTTTTTCAAATTCTCATTTGCCATCCTCGCTGACCAATAGAGTGTCCATGGGAACAGAGTGTGGATTAAAAAAAGATTCTTCCATATTTCCTACTAAGTGTCCCAAATATAGGTCAACGTAACTCTTATTAGAAACCCATTTGATTTAAAACTTTATGCCTGTGGCTCTAGCACAGCGTGCGTCCCATGGCTGCTGCTGGGGACTGTTGTAGGTGGGGCACCTGTTGGCCATGTGTACACACTTCAGCCTGTTCAGGCATTGAGGCCGATTCCTCTCCGGTTCTGGGGTACGGCTGAGGGCAGGGAGTGGGCTCAGCATCTTTACCAGTGGCATCCATGAGAGTGAACTTTTCCTGAGATTATAAATGGATTTGATTGAAGAGATTGTACATTTAAACTTCTACTAAGAACATATGTTTTTAAAGCTGGTGAATAAAATGTCATTGACACAGGTATAGCGCAAGACAAAATAAGTCAAGATTTACCAAAACACCCTCTTCTTGCTTTTGCAAAATATCCTTAAGATGTTTTGTGTGGTAAGGAGCCAGGGTATGTCTTGTGCATCCTGGCACAGATCACACCCCACCTCCACCCCCAAACCCCGACCTCCAAATTGTCTTCTCTGGCAAAGCATTGCAACCTCCTCCTTCATTTCTGCACAAAAACACCCTCCAGTTTCAACTGTTACTCATGCTTCATGGAATTGATTAAAGTCCTGTTGAAAGTCAAAAAGGAGTTTGAAAATACATTTTCTATTACTGCTGTACTGTGTGCCTTAGTTTCTATTAATGGCTTTTCTGCAAATTAACACATAAGGGGGGTAAAAGCATGTTTATGTTGGCATCAAACTCTCTCTGGCTTTTCCTTTTTTCCAAAGCAAGACAATATTTTGCCAACTTTTGAAAGAATCTCCAGCAGATATAATCGTGGCGCCATTCGCACGGCTGCATCGTAGTTAGGGCTGTGTCAGCACTTCCATTATGAACCCTGAGTTTCAGGGATTTATTACTCAGCCATAAAAATTTGCTCTGGGCTGAAACTTGACATCCATGGTTTCAAACCAGGGAACACATTTTTGAGAAATCTGGCCTTTTTTGGAGTTAAAAAAAAAAAGTGGCGAGAGGAGATGGGAAAAAAATAGTGCTCACTAGCTTTTGACATTTTTGTCCATGTGACATCAAAATGCATTAAGCAGTAAAGAAATATGGGTTTGATTTATTACTGTTTTCACTTTTTTCCCCCCACAACAGAGTAGAGAAAAACAGCAGGTATGTTTTAGCTTTTAATCAAAATTTAGGGAATTTGTGTATGTTTATCTTCATATTGTAGCGTTTGGAGATTTAACAACAGAATCAGAAACCTAACTCTTGTAAATGCACATCGACTCATAAACCTCATATTAACTTCAGAGAAGAGTGTCCTTTCTTATTAGTCTGGTTTGGTTTTCTTGTTTGTGAACTAACTTCACTGTAAAATTCCGCTAAGAGCTACTCTCGTTATTTAATCTGATTATAAATTTAGGCTGTGTGGGTTAGCTTATTTATTTTTATCGTTTAGATATATTCCTGAAAAATATTAGGTGTCATTTTTATATTGAAATTTAAAGCTACCTCATTGAAACAAGGCAAGACATATCTGAAGTGGATATTTAAAAAATAACTTTTAACCTAAAAATGATATTGTTGAGATGCTTAATATAGATTATGAATTTCATAATGAATTTTGCACTTTTTAAAATCCTCACCCAAGGGCTTTTCTTCCATTGCTTTTAGAGAGAGGAAGGGAGAAGGAGAGAGAGAGGGAGAGAAACACAGATGTGAGAGAGAAACATCAATCAGTTGCCTTGTATGTGCCTCAACTGGGGATCAAACCTGAAAGTTGGGTATGTGCCCTGACCAGGAATCAAACCCGTGACCTTTTGGTCTATGGGATGATGCTCCAACCAACTGAACCACACCAACCAGGGCAATTTTACATTTTTACAGAGAAACAAAAAATCTCAAGAACCCAAGAAACCAAAAGATATACTATATAATAAATATAGTAAATTTAAAAGAAACTGAAAATGTATACCTTAAAGTTAATAAAACTCCAGAAAGCAGAGAAAATAGATAAAAGACATTAAAAATATTTTCATGTGTAAAACCAAGATAAATGAACATTTCTATAATAAGTAGAATAAAAAGTAAGCCCTGAAATAAAATTTATACTAGATTTTAATTTTGGAGGTTACGAATTCGTAGTATTAGGCAGGCATGTAAACTTTGAATTCCATGAATGTAGTACAGTGTTTTCATACTTGTTATTCAAGCTAAAGATAACTGTTCAGGCAAATTTTGCTAAGTTTTAAGTTTTTCATGTCATTTGGACCATATGTCATTCACATGTTATACTTTTCATAAATAACCTATTTTTTAAAAAAAGGTCACTTTAAATGCAAAAGATATTTGTTAGCTCTTCACAGAAATACTAAATATTTTATTGCAAAAACAAACAAAACCATTATAATAACATTTTCTGCTTAATTTATAAAAATCAAATATTATCAATGCACATATTTTCCTCTGATATGCCTTTTGCTATTAAATTAAACTTGCCCTTTTTATGCAGTGAACATGTTTAAAAAATTTCATTAAGTTTCAGTGATAGGGAAAAGCTGTAGAAACAGATATTTCAGGGAGAATCTGGGGTCTGTCCTGGGGTAATACAATTCTAATTCTTATTGTTTATGCTTGTGTTTTGAACCTTATGGGTTACATTAATCAACCAATTTTTGTTCCTTAAATTTGATGTCTGGAGAGGTTTCATCTGTGAATACAGCTTTTGGTTGTGGTACTTGGATGATCCATTGTATTTTCATTACATTGTTAACAACATTTACCAATTTAAAGATTTTTAAATATAAGAGGTTTGGGGTTTTTATCAAAACTAACTATGGTCCTATTTAACTCCTAAGTTGAATATTGTTTACAGCTTTAAAAAAGTACTTGTCTGTACATGCATCTTATTATTTTGTGCTAACAAATCTTGTCATTTGATCCCTGTTAGACATCAAAGCTTAATATAAAATATATCATTTGTTTTGCTTCAGTAGCAATTTAATTTCAAGCCAAACATTGTATTGTCAAATATAATATCTGGAGAGGCTACTGCTTCATCTACCTGAACTTGGCCTTTGCAAATACACTTTGATCAGCCATTTATGTTTCTCTCAGAGAAGCTGAATGTCTGGAAAACTGAGATCAAAGTCACAATAAGCTACAGGGAAGAAAAAATTATAGAAAATTACATGGATGCTATTTTTATTCAAGGTAATGGACCTCTAAGGAAAGATATAGGTGAAATAGAAGTAGCTGAAAAAGATAAACAGAATAGAAAGTTTTTTATATATTATAAAAATAGAACGCAGAAGAAAATAAATTCCTATTTCTCTGTTTAATTTCAAGTATGTCTCATGTCATCCATCAATAGTGAATAAGGCTGAATGAGGCTTTTAAAATATGACATTTTTCTTGGCCCTATAGTATCCTTGTTTAGAGAAGTTTATTTATTTATGTAATAGTACTAAACAAAAATAACCCTAACATTTTGTAGGGTTTTTTTTTTTCCTAGTTACATTTAGTAGTTTTACTGCTTTCTTGAAATTACATAAGGATAAAAAATTCAAATACATACTAATATATGGGAGTTCTAAAAAGTAGACAAATAAATTGCTGCTTAATGACTAATTAGGTATCGTTGCCTGATTTTATAGATAGGAATGTTGCTCAGAGAGCTTTAATTGATTAAAGAATCAAACCTAGTATACAGCACAGGAAATGGTGGTTTCCAGGTTGGTTTTGTAGTTTTTTTTTAATTTGTGGTCCACATATTGCCTCTTCCACTATTTCTCAAACTAGTGTCTGTGCACCACTGTCCAGCAGAAGTTGATTTGGGTTCTTGGAGACTCCCATTAAACATCAGTGTGTTTTGGGCTCTGGACACTTGAGCAGCAAAGAAATATTTCTAACTGTATTTAGAAACTATAGGGTGGGCTGTTTTTGAAGAAGACCTTGAAATCATTTTTTGTTATAATAATGTTACCTGGAGATCATTTCTCAAGGTGTGAACCAACTAATCAGAATCATTCCAGTTTCTTGTACAAATATAGATTTTGGAGTCCCTCCAGACCTCCTGCATTGTGGTCCGGGCAGGAAAGGGGAGATGGAAAGGGGGGAGACATTATGAACATTAAAAGTTTGAGATCCTTGCCATGGATCTGCAGAAGAACCTTTGGGCAATTCCCATTTCTCGGGACAGAAGCTTTCAGATAACGTTAATAAAATCAAATAACATTTACATAAAACGTTATGCTCCAGGTTTATACCTGAAAGATTCCTCTGACCATGTGGCCCTATTAACAGTGGTCCTGGATATATGGGGATGGTGTCTGGGGAAAACCTGTGGGTGAGTGATTCCACCAGGGGCCCCACCTGTCATTGCAATGCACCGTGTAGCTTACACTTCAGGCCCTTCTTGTCCTACTGAAAGAGTAATCAATCAAGCGTGTATTGAAGGCTCTCTGCAGGAGAGTTGAATGGGGGTTCTTGAAGAACCGCAACGGTTCAACTGACAGCTTCTGCCCTTAAGGGTTTCTCAGTCTGGGGGAGTTCCTCATCCTTTCTCTGTCGTTTTGTGTAAGCCCTGCTACTGAAGAAACAGTTTATGCAACTTAATGGTGACTCTGAAGTGAACTTTCTTTCAGACTAGATGACATACCGCTGGTTATTTGATCTTTCTTTGCCTCATTTTGTAGCTTTAAAATTAGTCTGATAACATTGATCATGTTAGAAAAGTAAAGCATAAAAACAATTGTTAGGTGTTTTACAGAAGCATATATTTGTTCCATGTGTCTGTTTAAAAACGGAAGATATTTTGGAAAGGCATGTTTCAGGTTTTGAGTGGAATCTATATAACAATGAGTCAGCTTTATCGATACACCACCTAAAATAAAATGAATTTATCCATAGAAAGAGGAAAGGTGCCCTCTAGATCATAGTATAGATAGTTCTTAATTATTTAATATGTGCAGCTTTACAGTAGTATCTAATATACATAGCTTTAGATTTCTCTATTATGTACTATTTCACCTTTTTTTAAAGTTTAGTTCTAAGGAAAATAACATTATTCAAACCTGACTGCTAAAAACCCACCAACCTATTTTCATTTGTAATCCTTCTCAACACTTCCAAACAGTAATTAGGCCAGATATGAAATCTTTTTGTAAACTTGGCAGTGAAGACATCTGCAAAACCTTTGGTGTGAATTTGGGAGTAATTTAGATTTACAATGGCTTATCTCACTGTGCCTTGTCACACCTTTGATAAGCGGTCTCTTTCAAGAGTCGGATTCCTCTTGAGATGTTTTTTATTGTCCTTTTTTTCTTTCCTAACAATCTCTTTTCCATAAAAAGCCCCTCCAAGGGAGCTGACTGAGGAAGAAAAACAGCAGATCCTTCATTCAGAGGAATTTCTCATCTTCTTTGATCGGACCATAAGGGTGATTGAAAGAGCACTGGCCGAAGACTCGGACATCTTCTTTGACTATAGCGGTCGGGAGTTAGAGGAAAAAGATGGGTTAGTTTCTTGTGTCCATTTTTTAAAAATACAGTGATAAGTTATCTATTGATTCTAAAGTCATGTATGTATTGACTCGGCAAATCCCATACCTAACAAGTCAGAGGAAGATGAAATTCCAGGGATGATCTTGCTAAATAGCTTTGACCAAGGGCTTTGGTTATAACTTCTGGCTTAGAGATTCCCTGTAATTATCGTGTGCTTCTGTGAAATGCTTTTGAACTTGATATCTGGGGAACAGTCCAGGTGGCAGAGCCATGTACACTGTCTTCTGAGAAAACATTCTTATAAGCAGCAAGAGGAGATTAGCATTATATCCAGTAGATTTATTTTTATGCCTAAGCAAACAGGAAGCTGAAGAAAATAAACATGAGATATACAGACCTTACCCAATGTGGGTGACAGTGAACAGAAACTGGAAGCTTTTTCCTCTTTTGACATCATAACATTGTGTGTCTGTGAAACATAACATCTCTTAGGAAATACATACGCAGGGATATATTTACAGGTAAAACAAACAAAAAACTGATCAATAAAAGCTTCCTAAACGGAAGCCCAAGAATTTTATGCACATCCAAAAGCTGCTGGCTGAAAACAAGCATTCCTCAATTTAAGCACTCAGTCCTGTGGAGCAAGTGCACGACCCATGCAAAGGCCTTCGGAGGCGATTTTGAGGACAGTTGAGTGTCAGCCAAGTTAACGCTGGCCACAGTGTAACTCTAGACCCAGATACTGCTTTAGTCTGTATTAGATGTCTAACACACTTGGTGAATCCCCCTCTCTCCACCGTGTCCTTTGCATGGTAGAGCTTATCAGCTGCTACTGAGCAGGGAGGCAACCACTACTGTCAATCAGAAATTACTGGCAAAGAGAAACATGCATATTATCTCTGGTCTAAGTCTAGATAAGAGGGCATTGCTGCCAGAGAACCTCCAAGCATGCTGTGCGCCTTTGACAGCTAGGACATTTCTAGTAACTCTGCTTCCAGATAGAAGTCATTAAGAGGAGAAGAATCCTTTAGGACTGTTCAAGATGAGAACCTGAAGCAAATTGGACATTTCACACCAGGCTTGAAACAACATGTGGAAATCTTTCCTGGGACAGGTTAAAGGATACGCTCGATAGTTTATTTCTTTGTGGTCAGAGTTTGCTATCTAAATGGTTGCTTTGGCTTCAGGGAGGATTGCGTACCATGCTTTGGTCATTCCCTTCTCTCCGTGTTGGCGGAAGAGATGAAGCCCCATACTGAAGCGTCATATTTATCTTTCATATTTAACACTCCCTAGGGATGTCCAGGCTGGAGCCAACCTTTCTTTCAATCGTCAGTTCTATGATGAACATTGGTCCAAGCACCGAGTGGTCACTTGTATGGACTGGTCTCTCCAGGTAAGATTATTGCTGTGATGGGACAAACTGGGCTTCTGGTCTCATGGCATTTATATAAAAAGCATTTTTAAAAATAAGACAGATTTGCTCCACTACTTTGGATATGTTCACTGTGTTCACATTTTTCTTCTTCTGTGCCTGTTGGTTGTCTTTCTTATTTTACTGAGGTTTTAGTTTAAATTGTACACTCTGTTATTCATATACGGTGGGTACTTACTATGTACTAGGTACCAGGCAAGGACCCAGGTCATTTAGTCTATGAAACTGCTCTCATCAAGGTCACCAATGATTTCCTATTTCTCAAAACCTGTGGAAATTTAAGCCTTCATTTGCCCGGACGTCTCTCTGTCGTCAGTTTAGTTGACTTCCCCATACTTTTAAAAACAATACCCTTCCTCTGAGTTCCACAACTCTCTCTTCTCGTTCTCAGGCTCCTCTGAGACTTCCCTTTTCTCTACCGCCCTCGTGGTCCACACGACCATGCCCTCGGCCTCCACTCTTCTTCCGAACATGGTCTCTTCGGGAGACTTCTCCCACCGCTCTGGATTCAAGCGCCAGTGGACACCTGTTTTTAATCTCCTACCCAATATCCCTCCCGAATGCCACTTTACCCACCAGACAGATCCTCTCAGGTGTCCCATAGTGTCTCAAACTTATCATTAACTCATTATTTCCACATATTCCAAATCCTTTTTGGCCTACTATGTTCTCTCTATATTAAAACCATACCCAAGGGCCAAAGCAAAATTTCCATCGTTAACATTAGCAACTTCTTCTCCATTATCTCTCCGGCCCAATCTGTCACCAGAACTGTCCATTTCTCTACTCATGTATCCCTTCTCTTACACCTGTAAAATTGCTAACCTTCTATATCTATGCTTGTCTACCCATAGTTTTCCTTTTGAACATCTAACCAAATACAGCCGACCCTTGAGCAATGTCAGGGTTAATGACAACAATGCCCACCCCCTCCCCCCACCTCACACAGTTGAAAATCCACATATAACTTTTGACTTCCTGATTGTCTCTAAGGCACCTGCGGGGGATTATTTCCAGGACCAACCCTTCCCTTTCCTCTGCAGGTACCAAAATCCAGGGCGCTTGAGTTCCTTCTAAGAGATGGTATAGAACAATGCATACAGTCAGCCCTCCACATCCATGCATTCCCAACCATGGATTCAAAACCCAGGCACACAGAGAGCCGACCATACATTTATTGGGAAAAAAAATCAGCCTATAAGTGCACCTGTTTAGTCTAAACCCATGTTGTTCAAGGCTCAACTGTAATCTTTCTAATTTGTAAATCTGAATACTTCACCCCCCTTGATTAAGATTCCCCATTATCAATAAGAAAAAAATCCAAACTCCCAAAAGCAGCATTTAGAGTGAAAGCAGGCAAATTGACCCAAAGCCAGTTTGCTGAGTAGTCAACTCAACTAGCTTTTCCAGTGCTGAGCAGTTAAATTGTATGCACACAGACGCACAGCTTGGTTGTGGTCCGGGCAGAATTTAAACCCAGATGGTTTTTGATGACCGTGTTATGTTCCCTCCTGCAATGACAGTGACATAATAGCAATGAGGGGAGTAGGAATGACTAGTGCTAGCTATTTACGTACAACACAGTTTCTGCTTCTTGTAGTCTGTGCTTTTATTAGGAATAATAATCATGGCTAGCTTTTAGTTCGTGTTTCTTATATGCTAAGCACTGTGCCAGCTGCTCTGATGGCATTAGCCTATTTCATATGAGGTGACCACTAGTATTGTCTCCATTTTATAGCTGAGGAAACTGAAGCTCAGAGAAGTTGAGTAATTTGCTAAGTCACCCAGCTAGGATGTGGTTGAGCAGGGATTTGAACACAAGTCTTTTAGCACTTCAGAGCATGTGCTCTTCACCACTGTCCCCCACAAAGAGCTTATGAATCTGGAACCAAGAATGGTTACACGTGCTGAATGATATGGGGCAGGGAGCAACTGCTTTCAGAGTTCAGTGGAGGCTGGGGTCTGTTTCTGGTCAGAAAAGCCTTCTCAGAAGACTGGGATTTAGGCAAATGAAGGGGGAGAAGAGGCTGCCCTGGGCAGAGAGTAAAACAGATAAAATGTGAAGAGCCCCATGTAGTCGTACTGGAGAACAGGAACACTGAAGAGGAGAGTAATCCCCCACAACCGGACTGTCATCAGCCACCAAGTAGGTGAGTATTCTCTCCTCTTGACTCTCCTTTTACATCCAAACACAGAGCAGGCAGCGCACAATAGTGCAGAGACTAATACACGCAGGGTCTGTCGGCCGCTGCCCGCCAGTGTGTGGGTGGTCTGTGAGCACGCTCTTGGGTGTGTGCACAGAAACCAGATCCAAGCCTGAGGAAACACTTAGCTCAGCTTGTTCACTTGTTCAGAGCCTGGAAATTACACAGGAATCTTATCGGACACATTCCTCAAAGGCAACTTTTCCTTGTCCCTGGGTCGGCTGACAGTGCTCCCTCGGCAGGCTGCAGGGCCAGCCTGGGCGGCTGGCCCCTCGTGGCCTCACTGTGTGATGGGCATCTTGCTCATGGATGGATTTGCTTCCACACAGGGTGTTTTTGTTGCAGAAAGTGAAGCCGTGAAGGACAGGAACTCCACCATGGAGAAACAACATTAATTTTTTCCTGTTTTTGTGTAAGCTGTCCATCTACATTGCGGGGAAGAGGGTTTACAATTCTGAAAAAATGTATTTTATATGGAGCATGAGAAAAAGGGTTTAGAACCTTTAACTCCTACATGGTAACATTTTTGTGGGGTTCAAAGGACCACGTTTAAAGCGTATGAGATGAAGAGACTTCCTGAATGGAGCTAGGTGCAATCCAGTGTTATTAACAAAGAAGGATAAAAACAGTCTTGCATCCTAGTAGGAGCACATGTGCTAGGATGATGGCCTGAGTGGAATAGAATGGGACAGAGGAGAGAAAAAGGAAGAAAGCGCAGTAGGTTGTGCAACTTTAAACAAAAAACATGTAACAAAACCACTGTCACCATAGGCTAATTGATATAAACAAGAGTTGTTTTCCTATGGCATCTCATCAACATAATAGCAATGAAACAATGTTATTCGAGAACCTGTTGTATGAGGCTTCTGTGTAGTTTTGCTTTGATCTCCTGAGCTTCTTAAACAAGTACACTTTAAGTTTGCAATGTTTGCAAAATATCCACCATACATTATTTCCTGGAAGAAATTTAGGCACTAGGGGAATTACATCAAGTTTGTCATTCAGTGAATATTGTTTGACAGAGAAGGTCAATAACACAATCCACACAGTACATGACAGATTGTCCAGCCTTGTCCAAAACCAGACTTGTGGTCTTACTCCTTTCACATGTAAACTGCCTTCTCCAACCTTTCAGTCATCATATACAAACTGGAGTAATTCTTGTCAGCTTTTTTAGTTGCCAAATCCAATTAAACTTACAGTAGCAAGAAGACTCCCACTGACACCAATTCACACCCACTAACGTGGGTTTGACACCTACCTTATGCTGTACCACCTACTTCTTGCTTATTTAGGAAATAGCTTCCTAACTGTTCTCCCTGCCTCAAGTCTGCACACTTCTGAGTCATTCGGAGCACTTTTTGCAGATTAACGCTTATAAAGTTTCCTTATATGCTCTCAGTATCACCTTGGGCATGTTGCCGGACTTCCCTTGGCTTAAGTTTCCTCATTCATGAAATGATGATAATAATACTTAGCTCACATGCTTATTGTGACTATTGAATGAATTAATGTATAATATTTAAAACACTTAGAATATTTTTTTAAAAATGTCTAGCACATAAAAAGTACCCAATAAATGTGACAGTAGGAGGAGTATTAGTACAGAAGTATAAATATTTGCACAGCGTGACTCCTGCCACCCCTGGAGTAAAGTCTAATCACTGGCCTAGACTCAGTAACTTCTGTGAGGAAGCCCTGAGACATTTCTAATCCTTTCTTCTTTTTCACTTCTCACACACCCTGGCTCCCGGCCAAAGGCTACAATCTGAGGTCCCCTGCGTCTATTCTTCTTCACTGACCGCATTAGTTAAGAAAACTTTACCTTTGGTCGGCTTCAGCGAAAGGGTGAATTTATTGGGGAGCCGCTTGAGTACATAGGGAACCCGTGGAAAAGGTGAAGAACCAAGACTCGGGAAGAGTAGAGATCTGCACAGCTTGAGGAGCCTCACCAATAAAACGCTGTCATGACTTGGCTCATGTGCCAGCCCATGGGTTCTGTGTCTCGTTCAAAATTCCCAGTGGCCAGCTTAGAGAATGGGATTTGCCCAGTTGGGTATATCAACCCTGCAATGAATGCATTGTCCCTGGGAAGTTAGACAGCTGTTTACTGAGGTAATCTCCAAACATGGGAGGATCACTGTGAGCCTGCAGATAGATACCCAAGAGAAATCACATGGGTACCCTCGTTCATACTGACCTCTCCCTTCTCTCCTAATAGCCTTTCTATTTGACAAAGCCCAACTTAAGTCTCATTTCTTTTCAGAGGTTCTTTCCAATTCCTCTCCCTGCCTCACCCCACTCCAGCTAATGTGATTATCTTATCCTTTGCACTTCTACAGATTCTCGTTTACAACTCCATCTTAGCACACATCATGTTTTGCGTTCATGTTTGTATTATAGTTATACATACATGTGCCTTACCTCCCTCTACTTAACAGAGAGTTCTTATGGAGCAAAGCATGTTATTGGTACATTTTTCTCCCACATTTTACCTGCCATGGTGTCTTACAAATGCATAGGAGGCACGTGACACAGGCTACAGTGGACTAGAAAGGATGTGGACTTTAAAGCCAAACAGACTTTAAATAGGGTTCTCAATTCTTCATTTAGTAGCAACATAACTCAGGAAAAGTAACTCACCCAGGGACCCTTGGCTTCTTCATCTACAGAACTAGGAGAGCCATTGCTACTTTCGATGACTTCAAGGACCCAGTAGCTTCCAGCTCAGTGTATGGCACACAGGGGGCACTTACAGCATGTTGGCTCCTTCTTCTCCATTAAATGTCAGTTTCTATTTCTCAGTAAGAACAAACAGCTTGAGAGCAGTTCTGGTAATTTTCAGATAAAATTCTCCTAGGTTAAATATTAGATAATCCGGCCCCATGACTAAACACAAATTTCATAATGTTCGCATTCTCTTTAAAACTGTAATTTTAATATTTAAGGTTTAAATAATTGTTCAGAGATTACTTTTTATTGGGGAATAAGAAAATATGACTAGTCATGTTCAAACAAATGGCAAAAAAAGCATGCGAGAGGAGACTTTGAATTCATAAGATCTTACATGCAATAAGAGTTAAATCAGTATCTTTAGGACCTATGATCCAAATTATAGAAATTATATCAAAGGTATTTCACTGGTATTTTACTAAAACTCTCCCTGTTTTCTAAAGGAGTTTTAAACCCAAGTAATTTAAAATATTTTTAATAGGAAAAAGAAAAGCTACAAGTGGGAGCCAACGATGAGACCCAGATGTGAAGCTGTGGGGTATAATTCAAGACACATCTGGCTGCTCAGTGGCCACTCTGATAAAACTGTTGATGTTTATTGAGTTGCCTTTTTACACGTGACGTAGTTAAACTTCAGTTGGACAGTCTGGAGACTCTGTGTTTATCTAGATGTTAGTGTCTTTGAATGGGCCTTTGATTTAGCCACTGAGGAATATTTTCTAATAAGGGGTGATTACGTCCACTGATGGCCACATACATATATTGTAGGTTTGTACTTCCTCTGCATCAGCCAGCAAGTTGAAGCTCTCTGCAGTTTTCTTAAATGGAGGGGGCTTGAAAAATGAATAAAGCCACGTAGAAGACTTAGGTGTAATTATTGTTGATAGAAAAAAAGTTGATGTTCAGATTTATTCAGGATAACCTACTTCTAAATATATACAAAGCATAGTGAAATACAAGGAAAAAATTAAATTATCTATGAGCAAAGGGCACACTATAATCCAAATATAATCATATATGTAATGATGCAATTTTTAATGGGGCTGCCTTATGGAAATCCCAGGGAGGAATGGCCTTTTCATGAAATGCTGTCTACCTCACAAATGCCTCCCACAAGATTCACCCTCAATTTGTTTATTAACACACAGCACAGCAATCACATAGGTGAGTGGGTATTTCTACTCACTGTAGAGTCCTTGTGGTTTTACTGGTTGTGTTTCTTGAACTTATACTTTTAATTGTTGGAAGTATTTGACAACGAAGGATTACATATAAGGTCTTTCCACTGAGCAGAGTTACTAAAATTTTTTTTTAAAAAGAGCATTGGTAATTCAGTAGATTTTGGCAAAAGTTTATCACATGATAGGAGTTAGTAGGCCCTAGTTTCAGTGGTCAATAAAAACCAGTCCCTATGCTCAGAGAACTTACAAACTTGTAAGAGACACAGGTGGGAAAAACACCATAATATAGCGTAAGTGCATTAATGGGTGAACACACATGATGTGAAAGGAGACAATGAGAGGCAAGGAGGGGTGGTAGATGGTTAGTGAGGATTGTCTAGAGGACTAGGTGAGTGCATTGCATCTTAAAGAATGAGTTAATGTTGAATACAACACAGAAGAGGTGCCCCACTGAGAGCAGCAGACCCATCAGTGCAGAGGCTATAGCTGTGCCCCTCAGAACTAGCAGGGTGAGGCTGGGTCACAGAGTGTGGGCGTGGGAGGAGGGTGAGGGGGCTCTAAGAGCTTAAGCAGAGGAGATAGAAAATGACAGATCATGAAAGATCCTATATGACCTGCATTTTATCTTGAAAGTAATAATGGGCCATTAAAGTATTTTAAACAAAGGAGCGACTTAGCCAAATGTCTGTTTTGTAAAGTCACATTGACAAAGGATGGAGAGTAGAGTAGATGAGGGTAGGACCTAGATGGCCTAGATGCAGGAAGACATTTTGGAGGCCGTTGGCTTCATTCAGAAGAAATTTCATTCAGAACAAATTCGTTTAGGAGGCTCCCACCTTGAGGATGGGAAGAAAACACTCATTTGAAAGGTACTGAGGGACTAGTGAAACATAGTACAAGGGTTGAGAAAGAGGAAAGAGTAAACAATGAGTGTGGAGGGTCTAACCCGGGCAGCTACATGGATGTTAGTGAAAGGCACCCAAAGAGGGAACAATGAAAGAGCAGGTTTTTGTAGAAGGCAGTGTGCTCATTTTTCTATGCTTTGCATCTCATGTGTCTCTGGACAGCCCTGAGAAATGCCCAGTGGACATTCAGATATAAGGATCTGCAGCTAAGAGAGAAATCAAGCTTAAAGATCTAGAGTCGAACATTATCAGCATATTAATGCTAGTTAAAGGCATTGGAGTAGCTGAGATCACCCAGGGAGAATGTGTAGACAGAGACCAAAAAAGTAGGGCATAAAACAGCTTCCTTGGAACATAGATCATAGAAGAAGAACCTGTAGGGACCAAAAATAGTGGGCAGGAAGAAAATCAGGATATGCATATGTAATGGAAGCCAATATAGGAAAAAGGAAGGAGTAACCCGAATGTTAGCTAATACAGAAAAGTCTGCCTTACAATGCATGCAGTGTGGTAGTTATTGGCGACTACAACGATAATACGGAGTGTTGGCGGCAGAAACCAGGATATAATAGGGAGAATCATGAAGCTGGTATTAAGTACGCCAAAACTTAAAAAGAAAGTGGACATTGAAAGTAGGTAGTATAGCACGTGTCTGTACCAGTGAAGAAAGTCTTTTCTGTGTGTTGTCATTTTGGCATAATTTATTCTCATGACCCTTTCTATTCAGTACCCAGAGCTGATGGTCGCTTCCTACAACAACAATGAAGATGCTCCCCATGAACCAGATGGAGTGGCCTTGGTTTGGAACATGAAGTTCAAGAAAACCACACCAGAATATGTCTTCCACTGTCAGGTAGGAGTCAGCATAGTAAAAATAACTTACATCTCCTACTAGACCAATTATAGTTCATGCTGCTTTGCATCTGTCTTAAGTGGAGAAGAAGAACTGAGTTTAAAAATGGAATTGTTGACAATTTTGGAAAATTCCCCCACAGTAACCTAATGTTTTGGGAAAGTGGCAGCCCTTTCCAAACAGTTAGGAAGCCTGATTGGGGACTGTGTGTCATTTTCTTTCTATTTAAAACCACCCCCATAAAGATGAGTTTATAAAGACCTCGCGCTTATGAAGAAATCCTGGTGTACCACTTCCTCTGCTTGGTAGCAGCATATGTTTGACCACCCATGTGGACATCCTCAGAGCACTACCACTTCAAGTTCCTGCCTCTCTCCAAAATGCTGTTCAAGGGGATTTCCCCAGTTTTAAGTTTACAGGCGCCATCTTGCTTACAGATAACAACATTTCTGTACCTGGTTTAAGGGGGTGCCTATCATGAATCTTTCTTGAATTGTTGAGAAATATAGATGCTGTTTTCAGCAAGTGCAGAGAGCATTTCAAATAGTTTTGAATAGTTTATGCCTATGTCTGCTGACACACATATCTATTCAACACGATACAGGCTGAAATTATGTTACACTTGCAAACATCCAACTTTGCACTGTTGCCATGACTCTGCCTAAGTAATAGCCCTCAGCAGTGGCCAATACACCAACCCCTTTATTAACGCCCTCTGCTGTGATTATACACAGGAAAATGCAAAACAAACATTCCGGCTCAAATTTCAGTTCCTCAAATACTATGATTCGGACATACTGAGCTGCAGTTTACTCTAAATACAAATACATCAGGTGAAGAGGGTGGGTAACCCTGTTGATATTTAGACATTTAGTGCCATTTTATATCTAAGAGCTAAGTATCTTTTTTGAATTCAAATATGTTTAGACTTTAGAACACTATCAGATATAATTTGGGGAACAGGAGCTGCTGGAATAAATGCCCCTGCCTCAGCCTGACCGAGGAGCCCCTAATGCTGGCCATGTTTTTCTAATTTGCTGTCTTAAAAACAACAAGAATTCTAAGTCTGCATAGTAAATAACCTTTATTTTTTTAAACCTTTGAAATAAGAACAGCCTTTTCTTTTTTTTTCTAAGATTATCAAATTTGTCAGTTTGATATGTTCTTTTGGTAAACATAGAAGCACAAAATGTTAATTTTGTTAAATTTTAAGTTGTTTGCTGAATTACCAGGAAAATACTCAAAAGATTATGGGGTAAGCAAAAGCACATTTTTAAAGAAAAATCAGTACCATTTAACTATTTTGATATTACATAAAGCATATCTTGAATGTTAAAAAAAAGGTAATGCTATATTGTTTGAGTTGATGTACATGCTGTTTATCAAAGTTTATATCAACAGACTAACAGTTTGTGACAATAACAATTTGATAATATGGTTAATATTCACAACATTGCATAGTAAACAAGTCAGTAGGCACATAATAATGCTGAGTTAAGAATCAAATTTCAAAGGTCTTTGGAATTAGCTGGAATTTCAAAATTTCCCATTTTATTGCACAATTTTTAATACCAATATGATTGAAAAGGGCATCTTCTTTTTCCTTCCCTGGTGTCTTTAAGATTATTTACTAAAGATCTCACCAACATGCATTTAATTTTGTTTGTAGTTTCTCCATTGAATGATTCACTATATGTATTTTAGAAGAAAATATGCTCCTGTTTTAAAAAAGAAAGTCAGAAGTAGCCTGAATATCTAATAAAATATGCTGGCTGAAATAGCTCTGTGTTCCCCAAATTCCTACTATTATCTTCATTTTGCCTGGCAACCAGAAGCAGAGAGGGGTTCTAAACTCTACCTAGTATTCTCAGGAGAAGAAAAGTGAGAATTCTAATACTTTTAAACTTTGGGGCTAAATGACACATGCAAAAGACCTTGGAGACTCTGAGAGTCTAGGTACCAAATGAAAGCTGCGCATTTTAACACGTTTAAAGATATTGAAAATCATGATTGTGCAACTCAGACTTGAATGATAAGTAGTAGTTCATGTAAATGACCCTTACTATTCATGAAAAACACATTTAGAAAATCTTAGGAAAGCCTTAATTGCTGAACACCACTATAGTACCTCATTTCTGTGATTAAATTGTTTCTCTTGAACTGATCTAACTGAAGGGGGCAGAATATGCCACCAGTTTTGGGGAAAGGAAAAGGAAAAGCACTCTGGTCCCCTAAGGAGAGGAGGAAAGGGAAGGAGTAGATATAGCCAAAGTAATTGCGAAGCCCTTTCTGGGGACTCCTGGTGGTTTGAATGGGCAGTAATGGTTGGAAACCAGTAGAATGTGGAGGAGAGACGAAGAAAGGCGGTGACAGGGTGCCAAAAGTGGTGAGCTTCTTTATTTGGAAGGCGGAACTTTTCTTCTTGCTCCATATTCCCTTTCTCCTCTGTGGCCCAAGCTAAAGTGGCATTTCTTGTCTTCGTTACTCTGATGCCAACTCCCTACCTCATCCTGTTTGAGAAATTTCCTAACCAACTCCCCTGTCCTTCCCACCTGCTCCCCCACAACACACACACACACACACGCACACACACACGCACACACACACACACACACGCATTTCCTGTAGCTCATTCAATGCTCATTGCTGGGATCTCCTTTGGTGATGGATGGTTAGAAGAGCCAGGGCTGTTTTTCCAGGAATGGGCTCAAGACCACACTCAGCATGACATAGGGACCATGGGCATTGGAGAGCTGAAGAGTACCATTTCTTTTGGGATAGTAACACGTCTTGCTGTAGTCAATACCCATGAAGTTAGGATAAAAGCCAGGTAGATATTAGTGGTAGTCAGAAGAAAACAAAAGTTCTGTAAGACTGAGTATGCCTGAGTTGATGGGAGACCAAACCAGGTGTACGTTGAGCTGTCAGGAAAGCTGTAGATGTATTAGTGGAAGGAGGTTAGGCGGAGGGAAAAAATAATAAGGGTCATTTGGTGACCGTGCACAGAACTCTAATACCTACAGTAAATGTAACTGCATTTGTCTGTATTTTACATCTTGCCCGCCCTTCTGCCTTCATGATCTCATTGATTCTTACCACAGTGCAGCAGGAAGAGTTTATTCTTCTTTTCCAGTTGAGAGGCTTTGCACTTCAAGGGTTCCCCAGCCAGGGAGCAGTAGTGAGCAGCAGAGCCACGCCTAGAACCAAGGCTCACTCGCCCAGGCTTCCCTGAGTGATGGGGCACTGTGGGCCTTGACAGCAAAGGCTATGTGATTCATTCAGAGTGTATCTTTGGCAGCCCGGCACTTACGAGATGTTGGTTAAACACAGTCCTCGCAGTGGACTACTGCAAAGAGATGGTAGGCCTCAAGAGGGTGATCAGCAATCCCTGGGAAAGGCCTCACATCATGTATGGGCAGTTGTTGAATGGGCTACGGTCCTTGGCAGCCATGCGACCTGTTATCACTGGCCTGATGCAGGGCATCAGCCACATCCTGGGTCTGGAATGGTCAGGCAGAAGAGTATCCACCCACCAGGGACTCCAGGGTGCTGTCCTCTCTGTTCCTTCAAGATTCCTGGGTGGGAAAGACTCCAAGGGGCCCTTGGGCCGCTCAGGACCACCCTTCTGGCTGTGTCTGGGCTGGGGAGGGATGTGACGGAGAGCCAGCCAGTGGGGCTGTCAGCAATGGGACTTTTAAAAAGAAAACTAGTTTAATGAATATATATATATATATATCTTTAAAAAAAATCAAAACTGTCTAGATATAAAACCAGTAAATTAGAGACCTTGATTGCCAAGAACTTCTGTTACAGCATGCATTTCTTGTTAACTGATGAATGGCAGCAACTTCTCCCAAACCTAAAGGGGAATTTGGAGAGCCCACAGAATTAAAATGCATGTGAGAAAAACCTAACTCCCTCTCACCGACCTATCAGTTTTCCTCTACAGCCTTTCTGATCTCTGGTAAAACTTACCTATTACACCTGGTCTCTTCTAGACACTATCTCCCTGAAATCAGGTAGTTGTACTTCCACATCCTCCTGTGATGTGGCATTAATTTTATAATTTGACAGTTTGCTTAGCGGGAAAGAGGACTGTGGACAAGGAGAAGTAACAAGTGCCTCACAGTGATTATACTTTTATCATTTTGGAATGATTGCATTAGCTATCCATTTCTTGATCTCTGTGGATTCTTCATATTTTTCAAAAGCGTATAATTGCAAACAAATCCTTTGGCTCAGGAAAGCATCATTTCAGGCACTAGAAAGCAAATGCACAAAAAACAGACATCAGTTCCGCGTTCTTTTGCAAAGACTGACAGGCTCTTACCCTAATCATGAAAAGATTGCAATACGAAGGCTCATTTCTCTGTGAAGGATTGCATGGCCAGATACCTTCCACTTCCACGGGCAGTTTCGTGTCTTTCCTAAACTGAATATTTGGTGCGGGCTCTGGTCCTGCATTTTCTATTTTCATTTCAGTAAGAGCTGTCCACACTTGGAAAAGATCGGTGGGCTCTGCATAGGAATCAGCCCTCGGCCCCACCGCACGGCCTGGCAGCTGTCCTGCCGTCTTCTGTAGTGGCTTCCACACACTGTCATTACATTATGCATCCTGGCCACCCTGCCTCACTTACCCTGGTGTGGTCTTTCTCTTTTAAACGGAATGAATAGAATCAGAAATATATATCTTAGAATTATCTGCATTGAGGTAAGTGGAAAAGTTATATTTAGAGGCTTGGTTTGGTCAGAGGTTTTTATTTTTACTTTTATTTTTTCCTGATTTGGTTTCTTTGTTCTTAGCATTCTCTTTTTAAGGATTATCTTACAATGACCTGAAGCTGACAATGACCTGAAACCCTCGCTATTTCAGGGAGAAAGAAAATGTGAAGTGAGGCTATATTAACCAGCCACGTTTGTGCCACTGTTCAAAGCCCTCGGTTGACTTTTCCCCTCTGTGTGACTGTGCTTTTCATCGAGAGTTTATATAAAGGTTAGAGATGGGACTACAACTCACAGCTTTAGCTGTCCAGGGTTGGGCTCTGCTTGATGTTCCTGCTGACCTTGAAGAGAGTCCCCTAAACCTCCCCGCCGTCCACCCCTGTGAGGGCTGCTGGTGACACCGGACAGAAGGTGGGCTGGTGGGGAGGGGAGGGGACAGAAAGTCAGGGCTTGCGGCTCCACTCCTGGGCTGGCCACACTGCTGAGTGACCTGGGGGAGCTGTTGAGGCTTTGTTGTGTCGTGGAAAGAAAACTTACTCCAGTCTCTGGTGGAATTATGAAGTTTATTTCAAAAAACTTGATTTTTCTCCCATCAACCTTTGTCCTTTCCCCTGCTCAGATAGTGCTCCATAATCCAAATCAACAGAACAGCTATAGATGCAAAGACATAAATTAATTTCAATACATTTTCCAAGGTATGTTATGACCAGAGCAGTGTTAGAATGTGACTTAAGGATTATTATTTTTTTTTTTAATCAAACAAAGGATAATTTTCTTATGACCCAGCTGATTAAAAAATGAAATTAATTTTCTAAGCTTTTTCTTTTGGATGTGGTAAGCGTGGTTACTCAGTAGAAGTCAAAAAAGAGAAGGAGATGAATGAATATGGTATTTTTTGCCACTGGGGCTACATATTCAAAACATGTTGCTCGGACAACAAAATGAAAGGACAGAATTGGTGCTTAGTAATCGGAAAATAGGGCCCGGACAAGAACACGCTAACTAATGAAGTAAGAGCCAAGCAATTTTCAAACACGATGCTAAACCTACTGCAGGGGGGAGACACCCGGAAAAGGGAACCTCAACCATTGTCATATAGATTGTGATAACACGTTTCCAGGGGTACAATCATAGAAAATTAAAGAATGCAAATGACGTAAAGGTGAAATTAAGCCCTGACATAAAAGATACAAATTATATGGATCGGACAAGAGGAGCAGCAACACAGCAGTGCTATTTTGTGCCTTTGGGGACAGGCGTGAAGGAGTTTAAACGGACGTGCTGAAATGAAATGCAGACATTCGGAAACACTTCTTTTATGCCAATTGAGTCTGACTGGCCCGACGATTGAGGCTAGGGCTAGACACTGATTCTTATTAAATCAAACAGCAGGAACTTCTTTTTCTGTTTTTGGCCCAGGAAGCTGGAAGCAAAGAAACCGCCTTGCCAGCTTTCATTCTTTATCTGCCTTCTTTCTGGAATTTTCTCCAAAAAGTTAACCCAAGAAAAAGCAGAATTGATCACTGGAATTTATCTAGAGAAATCACAATTATCAGGAGCTGTATAGCAAACAGGTTGTATCACAGATGATTCCTTATCCAAAAATAGCAACGAAGGAGACTGTGTACCGAACAAGTTACTGAGTAATTTACTGAGGGAGGGCGCCAAAAGAATATACCTTTGAACAGATTGTTTTTAAATTGCTTTCTTTGTCTTGCCATGTCAGATTGCAAGTGATTAAACTAAAGTTTAGAATTGTTGCAGAAACTATCTAAGACTTACTATCATTTGCCTTGCCCCGTGAACGTGCGCATATACTGGAGGCATAGAACCCCAACATTGAAGATTTTACTCAGTTCCCTGAATGACCTTCCTCTCCTTCCCATGCCCTGTGCTGAAACTCTGCACTGGGCTTTCTTCGGTTGTGCTTCATCAAGGAATCGCTCCAGGAATTAGTCATGCTGAGTGAGGAGAGCCAGAGGGCAGTAGGAGAAATTTTCTGGCCTGTCATTCCCCTCATCCTTCCACCCTGCCCCGGCCACTCACTGTGGTCAAAGGGGGATGGATGTTCCCAGGGGTCTGTGCTGAAGGCTGATGGAGCTCTAGATACTTCTTAGTATTATTGTGAGGGTGACAGAGATGATGGAGGTGTGTTAGTCTGCCCGGACTACCATAACAAAACACCATAGGCTGGGTGGCTTAAACAACAGACCAATTTCCCCACGGTTCTAGAAACTGGTAAGTCCAAGATCAAGGTGCCAGCCATTCTCCTGTCTTGGAAACAACATCCTTCTAGCTATTTCCTCACATGATAGAAGTAGATAGCAAGCTTTCCTGGTGTCCAGTACCATCATGAGGGCCCCTCCTTATGACTGTACCTAAACCTAATTACTTCCCAAAGGCCTCATCTCCAAATACCATGATATTGGGACTTAGGGCTTCAACAGAGCTGTTTTAGAGAGACATAATTCTGTGATAGTAGTAGGTGAACATTCTTTGAGAAGATGAAGTTTTCTCTTTACATTTCGTTGTTTCACTATTATAGCCTGAGAGTCTCATAGGAGGAGTTTAAACCTTGGCATTCTTATTTCTCTTGCTTGAATATATTTCTAAAAAAATTTCTCCCAACTTAGTTCATTCATTCACCCATTCATTCAAGAGATATTTTGGGGGTACCCACCATGGCTAGGTCCCCAGAATAACAATTGGCTGAGCTGAAAAGAGACTGTCCTCTGTCCACAAGAACTCTTCACTTTGCCCCAGTCCCCACCATGCCCTAATTCCCATCACCTGGCCAACTCCCCTCACCTTAGTCAGATCCCCATGTACGGTTTTTACATACAAATGCCAAGTGAAGAGGGAACCTGAGATAATTCCCAAGTTCTGTCATTTTAATCATTTAAACATTTGATTGAAAACTAAATGAAGATGATATATTTACTGAGTCCTGGGAGCCAGTTAAGCACATAGTGGTTATGGGTGGGCTGTATGGTCATACAATCTGGGATTATAATTTGGGTCCCACCACTTAAAAGCTCTGTGACCTTGGGCAAGTCATACACGAGGGTAAAATAAATAATACATACGAAGCACTTAGCACCAGTCACAGAGTAACTAACTAGGGATTGTCAGCTCTAACTGTTATCTAACATGCAGAAATGAAATTCAAATTATGTAGCAATCAGTACGGCCCTGTGCAAATAGAATGGGTGAGGGCCCCCCTTGTGTTGGGAATTGCATCTTTTGTTGCTGACTGAAGAAAGGGAGGGGCCGGGCAGAATGGAGCCCTGAGAGGACCTAGAGGAAAGCATCTAAACCAACAAGTACAGCGTGACCTCAGCACCTTAGTAACTCGTGATGTACTGGTGTGCACAGCTTGGATATTGTCCCTGCTACTCTGCATCCACCATGTGCCAGGTGCACGTGTGCCAGGTGCAGATGCATTTGCTTCCAAGGCTTAATTACTCACCGATCGCCTCAGGCAGAGGCTTCCTAGAGGAAGGAACTTTCTGGTTTCTGCATGGCTAATAGGGCTGCACTGAAGTCTGTACAGACTAGCTGGCCATTTACCATGCTGACCTCACTCTGTGGAGCTCAGAGCGAGAGTAAGGAAGGTGGGGCTGACACACATTCCCCTTTCATCTAAAACCAGATTAGCATCTCTACTAAGAGCTGTTCTTCCCAAAGACATATGATCCCCCTAGGTGGGGCTTCCATCCCCTGGAATATCAGATTGTTCCTTTTCCTTTTTATCCTACATTTTAATATGGGCATAAGCAGGTTTTAAAATATACCAGGTGGTCTAAATGGCAAGTATTAGAAGGACATCCCTCTCCCTCAGAGGTGTGGGCATAGAGGACCCCGTGCCAAGGGAGGGAAGAGCGAGCAGCAGGGGGTGGGCTGTGATGTGCTCCAGGGCCATTAGCGCCCACAAGGAATGTTCTGGGCTGCTACCTCCTCTGTGGGGTGCCTGTGCCTCGCTTTGGCATCATTTTATTCGAGGCACAGACCCATTCTGGACTTCAGGCTATCCCTAAAAAAAAATAAACCTCTTTATTCCTCTACAGTCTTGACCAAAAGTTTCTGATTTGTGTGTGTGTAAATTGCCTAACATTGTTAAATGAAAGGGGTTGTTTGAACACAATCATGTTATTAATAAATACAGAGATGTTAGTATTCCCCAATAGTCACAGTATTGTTTGAATTCACCTCAGACAGTGGCTCACAGCAAAAAAGATATTCTTTCCATTTTTGTGATAGATTTTTGAAATTATTTGAAAACATTAATATCAAAGAGAATTTTTGCAAGTAGAATCATCATCCTTACTTCTGGGGAACTTTTTTAACCTTTGTTGTAAAAAGTAGTCTACACTTTACTTTTACCATGCTTATATTTGATTTATAATTTTAAAATGGTGTGTTTATTGTTAGACAGAGAATTAAACAAAACATTGCTTTTCTTAGGCAAAAGATTTAGTCAATTTTTAATTGTAATCTCCTTATAAATGTACTTAGTTTATATCTTATATGTTATAACGCCTTGTTGCTGCAATCATTTGAAAACATCTACCCTTTCTTTTATTGTTGTTCTCTTAAGCTGATATTTTCTTTCGGTTTGTTTAAAAAGTATTCCCAGCCCCTCACATACAATAAGGTGTGTTATTTAACAGTGTTTTTTTCACTTCTCGATAACTTGGTCTGGCATTATCTTCAGTAGTTGAAGTGAAATTTATTTTTATACACCACAAAAACCTTTATTTCTTTAAAATAAGTTTTTAAAAATAATAAACATGGTCTTCTGAAAAGAGAAAGGGACAAGAGCAAGAATTACACACAAACAAGCACCCACAGTCGCATAAATGCACACACACGCCCAAGACCCTAAAAACCCTAGTCAGAAGTTATATTCCATGAAAGAGAATTACAGTAACGTTGATCGTCTGCCAAAACCTCAGGCAGTGACAGAATCCACAGAGTGTCCTGAAAGGGATGCCTTTGCAAAACCGTGCCTCTCCAGATGGTTTAGATTAGAGATGTTTAAAAACACATGGCAGCATTAGTTGGGTTTAGAATTCATAGTTAATTCAGTAGATAAAATAATGCAAATTTGAAACCTTAGCCTGGGTATCAGAAAAATCATCAAATCTTATGATTGCTCTTAGGGGAGGTTGGTATGTGATGTGTTGATTTTTAAGTGATCTAATTGAAATAATAAAATTAAGCAAGAAGGGGTAAAAAAAAAAGGATTGAAAATACAAGAGTATAAGTAAAAACTTTCTTCTCTGCAGAAGATTTATTCCTTTAAGCTGTCATATTCAATCAATTTGTATGGGATTCGACAGCCAATTGTCATTTCCTGAGATAAACTATGTAAAGAGGTTGCGTTACAGAGACAGCATGAAAAAAATGGGGAGAAATAGCTCCAGAGCATGATGCGGAGAGAGGCCAAAATGTCCTTAGAGCCCGTGCATGCAGTGCTGCCAGGGTCCTCTCACCTTCCTAAGAACAGCAGATACGCAGCCGACGCTCAAGTTTTCCCTTTGGCTTATTCAGCATGCCTCCCCCCACCACCCCAGCC